>JACXGI010002130.1:0-13225 GCA_016801175.1 Esox masquinongy
TAGTATTGATGACCTCTGGTCCTGTTTTTCAGCCGATTCCTGACATCCTTCCGGCCGTGAGGGATGTAATGATGAATCTGACATTTAGGATCATCAGCCCTGAATTCCAACGATTTGAAAGGCTGGACTGGATTGCGTGGTTCGAAGTAAAGCTGACTCCCATCCTCCCCAGTTTTAATGGAGTGATGCTCACTAATGCAACGTCATACGTCAACTGCACCAACTACCAAGTGATGTAAGTAGGGGCCAAGATCTTCATAAAATGGACAACGGATGCGATAACTCATATCTTTGGCAATGGCTGGTGTTAATATGACGAGTGTATCTTGTGCCATTGACAGTGTTAAAGGAATGTCCGATGCCTTCCCTAAAATGACTCCTGATAGAAGAGAAGAAATCGCAATGGTCATGCTGAATTACCTGAAGAGATCTATACAACTCATCACTAGACCAGGTAGGACACACCAAGCTGGTAGTTGTTTTCTTTGGCTTTCTGATGGTTGGTTCATCACGTTTGCTAGATGATGTGTGCTGTGTTGGAAATGAGCAAGCGACATGTCGCTTCCTTTACTATTGAACGTAACATCAGTGTACTGCACTTTTCAATAATGAAAATGACCATATGTCTTTTAGCTTGCACCCAGGGCATTCAAAACGATGCAGACTGGCTTGAGATCAACTTGGGTCTATACTCTCAATACGTATCCTATTCGGATCTCACACACTTCAACATCTCAGGGGTATAACAACTGTTTACCAGTTTTCTTTGCATAATCATAATTGACTTGTCTGACAATGTTCAAGTGTGGAACAGTGGCTATTTACAGGGGTCAATGATTTGTCTTTTGTTGTCCTCTTCTGTCCGAAGGTGGCAGTTCTAGATTTCCTTTTACCAAACCAGAAAGCTGAACTCATACTGGACCCTATGAATCTGTCCAATGAATCTCTTGTACAAGAGGTTTTGCTGTCGGTTCTGGGGTCTGCCGACATCGGGGAGATTGGACTTTTTTTCCAGGCATTTGTTAATACTGCAGCAATGGTTTGTGTTTTGTTTCTTGGTTTTGAGATGACAGGATTTTTTCGCATCTCACACTCCTGAACTCCTGAAGCTATGCTAGTACCATATATGCAATCTTTTATTATCTTCTTCTGACTTTTCTTCTGTCAGTCTCATCAAACGTTGTTGTATGCATTTATCGCAAAGCATTGTCTCCCTTTCTGCTATGTAGCACTTTCTCACAGATTGTTTATGTTTTTACAGACAAACCTGACCTCTATTGAGCCAGGACTACGAAACACCCTCTTAAATCTGACTCTTACAGCACTAGCCCCCAAATTGAAAACACTGGATGCTCAGGGATTTGAGCTCTGGTTCCAGGTCTATCTCCAGTTATTGCTCCCAGGCATTCAACCTGGGACCTTTTCTGTCATCCCAAGGAATATCAGCTGTGACTCCTTCAGTGCTATGTGAGTTGGAGCCTTCCATGTTTGAAAGGATTAATGATTTTTTATGACGTGAGTTGCACAACCCTGCATATACTGTATATTATAAATGTCTAATGTACATAAATTATGTAAGTACATGTAAATGTATTTTAATTAAAAACATTTGTTTGTCACACAGCATCAAGGGGTGTGATAATGTGGTCACTCAACTGTCGCAGATGCAGTCCCAGGAAGTCTTCACATTTATTATGAGTTATTTGACAGGCCAATTAGTTGGAGGTAAGACATTGATTCCTCTGACTGAAAAAGCTGTCTACAGTTAGTACTGGAACTATTTGGACACTGACACAATTTTCATAATTTTGGCTCTGTACGCCACAACATATTGTTTTAAATGTTTAAGAATTGCAAGCATTTTCATACACAGTCCCCTCATTTCAGGGGGTCAAATGTAACTGGATAAATTAACACAATCATACTTTGTCGAGAGTTCTTTGCAGGCAATGACTGCAAATCAACTCAAGTCAATTGTCCAATTACTTTTGGTCCCTTGAAAAAGAGGTGGCTACATATTAAAGAGCTGTAATTCCTAAACCCTTCCTCCAATTTGGATGAGAATACCCTCAAAATTAAAGCTAAGAGACTGCACTTTAAGCCCATAATCATTATTTAAAGGCAAAGTTCACCTTTTTGAACTTTGGGCCTATTTACAGATTATCTAGCATGATCCTTTTTCACAGAGACATTATTTTTCGTAAATTATTTCAGTTTTGAGTTTTTCTGATTTTTCCTGCAGTCTCTCTCGGCTAAAAATGTAAATGAACAGGGCAACAGATGTAGTGTTTGAAAATATATGATACATTCGTTTTCCAAAATGGGAAGGCCATGGTGTATTGATATAGGTCTTCGTATGTTCTCCTGAAAAAATTATAAATGGTTATGTTCTATGTAAAACCGAACTATTTTTCATGTAAACAATGCACTACCTCACAACATCTGTAAACTTCCGCACTGAAGCTAACAGCGTGCTGTTCCAAAACAGCTGAACTATGCTGCTGACCTCATTGGAGTTTACTAGCTAGCAACAAGCACAATTCACGGACATTCATCAAAATGTTTCGAGAATGTGCAGTCCCCTATTGTGTTTTTAAAATGAAATCTAGCTAATTGTCTAAAAGACAGGCTGTCATTCCGGAATGTTATCAGTCAGGGAAAAAAATTGACATGGCCAGTCCCCACACTATCAAAATCTGGCCAATGTTCCATAGTAATAATAATTTCAGTACCTCCCCATACTATTCCTGCAGAACGGTTACTTATGACTGAATCTAAATAGCTATTACATGCCTACTTACAGAATTGAGAGTTGTCCGTTTGGTCCCTCCGGCCTCTGCCTCTTCTTCCAGTTTCTTTCTCGTCGGTTTAGATCGAGAAATATGTGTCAAACATGTACCTGTAACATACAGTAGAAAAGGAATCACATTGGCACTATTCATGGCATTTCTATCTGCAACGTTTAACAACGTTTGAGTAGAAAACATTGCCCAGATGTTCCATATAGTATAATACGGTATGGGCCGTCTTGCTTACCCATCATCCCATAAAAGATGAACCCGTCGTATCTATTTGATAAAGCTCTTTTCACATCAGCTGTGGTCACACAGTGCTTTCAGAGATTCCAAGCCTGAAACCGCAAAGAGCAAGGAACAACAAGAGTTAATGCACAGTGGCTAGGAAAAACTCCCTAGTAGGGTCGAAACTTAGAGAGGAACCAGACTCTGAGGGGTGGTCAGTCTTCTTCTGGCTGTGCAGCATGAGGATTAAAAGAGTACATTATCTTTTGTGCCACAACAATGTTTTTGCACTCTGGATACTGTGCTGTGTGTTATTCCTTTACCTCTCCTCCACAGGATTTTCCTGTGCGAACACTGTGAGTAATGACAGTGATTGGCTTCAAAGCTACTTTGGACAATTCCGGATCTATGCTTCATATGTGGACTTTGTGACCCTGAAGAGTGATTTCAATGGAGTAAGTCACAAGCCACTATGTTCGTCAAACATCTTTTTTTATTTTAGTCTGAAATTACTGAAAGTTTTTTACAGTTGTTTGCCTGTGCTCAGATTCAATTTAGTGACTGTAAATAGGGTGTTTAATTCATTATTAGCTTAGCATCAGCTTTATTCCCTAACTGTAATGGCAATAACCTAAATTCTGCTTTCAGGTCCTTAAGTGCCTTATATTCTCTTGAAATATATTTTAATTCACCAGGTGGAAGTAGCAGATCTGCTCACTCCTACACAGTTGGCACTGCTCGCAATAATTCCCTCACAACTAAAAGTGGCACAGGATGTCAACAAGATCATGGCATACATCAGTCCGGCTGACTTTGGACTGTTCTTTGACATACTCTCACCGGCTATTCAGGTACATATCCATCTACCAACCTTTCAGGCAAACTTTGCTAATTATTTTTGCATCTTTGTTTCCATTTTACAAGTTACATTTTTCAAAATGTCTCCAGAAAAACCAGAACAACTACACCGAAGAGGTGAAGTCTGCTTTCCTCCAGGTGGTTTTTGACAGAGCTGACCTTTCCTCCACTGCCATCAACGACACAGAATTTCTTCTTTGGCTCACTGTTCGGTTGAACCCTCTCTTGGTGAACCTTTCGTCCAGTCAAGTGACACCACTCTTCAAAATCATGATTAACAGGGACTGTAACAGTAGCCAAGAAACGTAAGGAGAGAAGGCTAATGGAAATGGCTGTTTTTATGTGTTATGATGTGCTATATTGTCTCACGAAATATAATCTGATATTAAAGAACACAATTTATAGACATTTAAAAGTCGCTTCTCCCTGTTATTTTTCCTCTGGAAACTCAGGATCTCATTGTTAGATGAGCTGCACTCAACATTGACTGAAGAGACTCAGAGGGAAATCTACAGCAACACTCTGCTCCTGCTGACAGGTATGATTTTGAACAGTGTTCTTAAACAGTGTTCTTCTATCCTGATTCTACATACAACACAGTGTATTCAGGTGTTTTTTGAATACCGGTTATGTGTAGCTCATTTGACAGAGCGTGATTTGACATACAGTGCCAGGGTTGTGGGTTTTATTCCCTCACAGAGCCAGTATAAGAAAAAATTATGTGGATGCACTCACTACTGCAAGTTGCCACGGATGAGAGTGGTGAATTACTGAAATGTAAATAAAGAAATAACTTTCGTTGTTTTGCAGAGCCAACACCGCTGCGATGCTATGTGAACGGAAGCTTCTACTCATTTCTGAAAAGCATGTTCCTTGACTTTGGATTCCCCGACCTGTCAGTGCTTCTCACTCTCATGCCACACACGCGTCAAACTGAGGTAGGACAGAGGAACTGGATGTGTCATGCCTTTGTGTTGTTTGTATGTGCATAATACAAAAGAAGAATCACAATTGTACATCTGTCATCCATTAAGTTCCACCTACTGTAGTGGTTTTGATGACATGGGGCACATATTGACAGACATATTGGCAAGACAAGTTACACAATTTTGGGATGCCCGTTTTGGCTTGACAGCACCACTTTTACAACCAGTAGCCAAAAATTACAGAATTCCACTTTAATCAACATTTTGGTAATTTAAACTAGAGGTCAACCGATAGTGAATTTTTAAAGGCCGATATAATAAGATAGTTTGGAGCAGGAAAAAGGCGATAGCCGATTAATCGGCCGATACCACCCCACACACTGTCGGAAATGAACAATCTTTGCCTTTATTAGAAACAGGATAACTGATAATAAAGAAACACTAATAAAGAAAGAACAATAATAATAAAGAAAGAGCTAACTAATAAAGAAAGAAACAGTAAGTAAATACCTAAATACCAAAACAAAGTAAATACCTAAATAAACAAAAAAATCTGGAACTGAACATCAAACTGACTGATTCCAGTATGCAAAATAACACTGTGGGTGGGAGTTATATCAGAGTTTACGTTAGCCTTTTTTTCACTGCCAATATAAATATTAAAATTACAGCTACCTGACATATGTTTTAAATAGCCATATAATAGCGTACATATAAACAGCAATAAAACACTAACGCTATGATCCAACAATTTTTTAAATTTAAATTAGCAGAATGAACTCTTCACAATTTTTGCGAAATGGGCTGTGGCGAATATTACATAATTGCCTGATGGCAATAATTTGAGCCAGATCGCAATTATTTTATATACAACTATCTTTTTGCACAATATTTGGATTACAAAATCATGTTTCAAATCTGAATAAGGGATTTTGAAGCCAATGTTAGAAACGTCTCAATAAATAGCCTACCATGCGAATGATATCAGTTTCCATATAGGTCTATGGGTGCAGAAGAGCGTTTGACAGCCCTGCATATGGGCGCAGATCATTTACAGAAACTCGTTTGCTTCTAAATTTCTGTATGTTTAAACCTAGTTTCGAATTGTTTTGTAATACACCCTAATTTAGCTTAATTTCTCAGCATTATTATTTAATAGAAAACGCATTTCAGTCGCTTATTTTGTCGGATCAGCTCTGATCCACCAAAAAAAAAATCAAGCGTGTATAAAATATTTTGACTAATATTGTAAGTCGAATTTTGTCATTTCTAAACGTATTTCCTAATATGATAATGCGCTTTAAAATGTATGGATCTAAATATATGTTGTCCCACTGCATAACATGCATGCTGGAGTTGTAGCCGGAGTGTGCAGCTTTTGAATCTCGTGCCACGCTTGGTCACATGAACAAACACTCAGTAAAGTCTTACTGAAACAGCAGAGGCTCGCTGTTTTCTTGTCAACAGATCGTATAGGTCACACAATATTAAGCTATTTAATATGCTATTAATCTATTTATTTTGCATATTTCCCACCGAACATTTTGGCCGTTGATATTTTCATCTGCCGGACAACTACACGACCTGATACCGGCCATCATTGCCGGCTAACGTAAACTCTGAGCAATGTATATATTTTTTTTTCTATTTTCTCCCCATATAGTCAGTTATTCCAGTTGAGAAGCTTGATATTATAATAGAGGAAACAGCATGACTGCATTCTCTCCCGAAAGGCGGCTCCTCTTGTAGGCCTATACGTTGGTAACGGAACATCCTGAAGTACGTGTGATTTGGTGGATTACATCGTTGGAAATAATTATGTTCTAATGCTGTTCTGTGATTTATCACTGGCCAGGAAGGACTACTTCTGTTGCGCGTCCCCTTACATTGTAATGCCACTCTTGCAAATGTCCGTGCACATTTCCGGGGTACGGAGGGCCCTAAAGTGTGCGATTTAATTTCATGAATGGATAGTTACATGGCTGGAGGATTTGGAAGAGAGAACGCTACATTGGTAAGTAAAGTAAAAGTTTAATGGTTTCTTTTCCTCCCTGTCCTGTATCGAGAACAAGGAGCTGACAGTGTTGCGTTATATATTCGAAAGAGAACTTTGGTGGGTAGGAATAAACTGAAAACCGATACTAATTGAATGCCACTTGTCAGCCTTGCAGTACAATCAGCTGATCCAACGTTTACCCAGGGATCGCAAGGTTTTGCCCACGTTTTCTAACTCTATCGCCAGAATAATGCGTTGAAGTGTTTTTCATGGAGTGGAGAATTGCTTTCTGAGAAAAATATCTCTACATTGAAAAACGTAATTTAAAGGTTGTCGCGCATTTATGGCAGCTCCTCTCCAGCGCACTGAGTGCCAGAGCTAGTGTCTCAAAATCAAGGATGAGTGCCATACTATGGGTTCTTTAACAGTTGTTTAGATTACTGTCAGGAGTTAATCACACGCACACATTTTCAGCAAAAGTGGCCCCCAAATGATCAGACATGGCCATTGGCCCATAGTTGTGCTAGGCTTGCACTTACGGCTAGCCAAATTCTAACAACCATGCTTGCTAGCAAAACAGAGAGCGCATGCTTTCGACAGAGCAGCAGTTATCTTCAGTCTAATGCATTACTAATGTCAGTCTATAACCAATAACCTTGTCATGTTCATAAAAATGAAAAATGCTGTCTTAAAGTTAACTTTAATTTAAATATAAAAGATCTCAGATACAGTACATAATGACATTACCTTGACTTCCACTATGGAGCCTCCGGCTCATCGTAAGGTGATTGAAGTCGCAAATGACCAGCAGAGGCTGCGCAGCCATCGGCCACTATCGGAGCCAAGTTCTGCCGATAGCAATAGTTTGTAAAACGTCCTGTCGGCGCCGATTAATCGGCCAAAGGATTAATCAGTCGACCCCTAATTTAAACAAGGTGTTATTGCTTTGAACAAGGGGATACTTGTTGTGAAGTGTTATTGTCCTCAATCTGAGAATATTTTATTTATCTGAATCTGATCTGAAAAACAAGTTTGAACTTCCATAAAATTAAATGTTTCCTTATTTTAGGCTTAAAGAAGATGGAGGGTTTCATTCTTTATCATATCTACAGTATCTGCACTCTGTATTTAGAATTGTGTGCTTGAGATGAATCCATCTAATACTCCCTCATTGCAACACTCACTGGCAGTCCTAATACAACTTTAACTTCCTTCATGTGGCTTTGCCCTGATTTAATCACGAATTGACCAGTAATCAATGATTCTCTTGGCATTGCAGCTCCTGAACTCCATAACGTTACCTGAGCTGAGTCAGTTCCTGAGTCAACCTGGTGTCATCCACAACAGTTCCGACATATGTGTTCTGTTTAATGACTACTCCAAGACACCTGAGTTCTTGGAAACCGTAAGCAGTTCAGATACTTCCTCATTTGAATTCTTGTTTTTGAATGTACAATGTTTTTCTTTGAGCATTTGACACATTTTATCTCTTCTGTCCTGTGTTTTTTTCCAGCCCAAATTTAATTTAAAACAAAGTGTTGGTAAAATTATGCATTTACCCATTCTCTTTTTTTCACTTAGGAGGATGTACCTGATGCTGTGAAGCCCCTGATTCTTCCCTGTGTCTGGCCTTTAGCCCTGGAAAGCAGCGATACATTAGACGTGGACGCCTGGTTTGACCTTAGCCTGAAGAACTACT
Source organism: Esox masquinongy (assembly GCA_016801175.1). Lineage (NCBI taxonomy): Eukaryota > Metazoa > Chordata > Actinopteri > Esociformes > Esocidae > Esox > Esox masquinongy. The sequence goes on from JACXGI010002130.1 coordinate 8,500, forward strand.
TAAGATTTCTTACTAAGAGCCTCATCAGCTCATCTGAAGTGCAAAATGCCAGCTGTCTCGCATTCCAGAAACTGTGCGTTTTTTATACATTGGTCAATTGACTGTTTGAGATGATCAACATTACTTTCTCTGTACATTTCATTTTATAAACCCTGAGACGCCAACACCAGGCTTTGTTCTGTTCACATCTGTCAACCTTTGTTGTTTTTCTTCAGAGTCTCCGTCCTTGGAAGTGATTTCAATTACAGCAACTCTAACTTTGGGCCTAGGGATGTGTACAGCGCCATTAAGACTTATCTTGTCACAGGTAACTCTCTGTGTCACATTCAGGTTTGGCATGGGTTATAACGGGATGGCAGCGAGGATGCATGTGCAAAAATTAATGTTCCCATTTTCATTGGTGCAAATACTGTGATAATTTCATTTCATTTGGATGATTTTTATTATTTTACGATATAGATTATGAACCTATGCAAGTGTATTAATGTTAGCATGCCCCTCTGTTACTGTAAGGCACTCGACCTAAGTGCTATATTGCCAGTGATCCAGACCTGAACTCTACCGCTTGGTTTGTGAACTACATTGGTGTGTTCGTGACTTACCTCTCCCTGGATGACCTCAACAGCTTTCTCACCACCAGTCAGGTATGAGTCATGAGCAGTTGGTGCTAGATCAGGTGTTTTTGTGCTTGTTGAACAGTGCCATCAAAACTCAAGATTGTTCTGTGCAATGTTCTGTTAGTTGAGGGTTGAAAATACAACCTTATAAAATAATTACAGAGGACTCTAGTGGGAAAACACTCGTTTAACACTTGTTTTGGCAGCGCTTTTGAAGGCTTCCACCACTCTAATGTAGTCAACTCGGTGAGACTTTTAACTTCATTGATTGATCCCTGATAAACATGAAGGAACTGTCTAACCGGTCATCAGGATGAGACAATTGTAAATATGTAAATTACCTAATTCAAAATGGACACTGCCACATTGGCACTGCCTGTGCAGTCATAAACGCATTCACTGGAGCAGCAGCAGTTATCAGACGCGTTTACAAGCCTGACTCGTGGTAGAAATACCGCTGGCTTACTCAGAGACAGGAACAAGTGCTTTCAACTAACGTTCCCCACACTCATGGAATGTTTTACATAGTAATCTTATGTTAGAAGTCTTGGTAACTATACAAGGTAGTTCAAAAGTTTGATGCATTACCATTTTACTGTATACTGTGATTGCTTTTTTTAATGTGTGTGTGTGTGTGTTTCATATCCGTGTGTTTCCGTATGTTTTTTTCTGTATTTTTAATATTGCTGTTTATGTATAGTATGTGTAAAATAGAACTGCATCTCAGATAAATCTATGAATACACTTCCATGAACTTGAATGTACTGTGTGTATATATATATAGGGATCCCTTTTAAGGATTCGTTCTCCATACACAATCTACGCAGTGTCGGTTTGTACCATGGTCTACACCAGTGGTTCCCAAACCTCTCCTGGGGCTCCCCCAACCATCTCATAGTTTTGTTTTTGCCCTGAACTAGCTCACCTGATTCAACAGGTTAGGGTTTGTTAATTAGTTAATAAGTTGATTCAGGTGTGCTAGTTCTGGGATACATCTAATAGATGGAATGGCTGGGGGCCCCCAGGAGAGGTTTGGGAACCACTGGTCTACACCACACTTAATACTATTATAAATTACAAATACAAAATTACATTTTTTGGATATATATATTTTTTTTATGTAATGGGAAACTCTTGCAGTAAGGTACATCATGGTTACACCAAAATCACTTAATTGTTAGAACAGCTACTTTGGGCCTTTGAATAAAACAGGAAACATCCACTAGAAATGTTATAAGACATTGCATTATGTTTTTTTGTGTTTAAAGTTCAACATCTTTGTGGAAAACCAAGCCAATATCCAGCTCTTCAACAACACAGCTATAGCTGCAAATGTCATCTCCTACTACATCACACAGCTATACACAGTGAACCCCACCTTTAACCCTATGCAGTGAGTATACATTTGCTGTAACAATTGTTGTAGTAGTAGAAAGATGGTAATCATAAAAATACTATTTGTAAAGTACTGTATATGTAAGAACATGAGTAGTATACTACATGTACTATGGTGGTTGTAATAACAGTAGCTATTGTATTAGTAGTTGTTGTGCCATATCTCCAGTAGAACCATAATGACGACAACAACAGTTATAATGCTACTGAAATTACAGTATAAAAGTGGTTGGTCTTTTGCTTTCCTATAGACTTCCAGGCAGCCTTCTGTGTCAGGTCCCAAGTACAGCCTATAACTCTCTAAGCCAGACCGACAGTGTTGATATCCTGAACCTTTTCTGGCAATTCTGCAATGCAACTGGCAATCCTCAGGTACATGCTAAGAAACAGAGCAAGTAGAAAATATATAGTTGTGAGTTTCACATGATTTGCTGTTAGGGGTTGAGTTTGACAACTTGGTCACAGTGTAATGTTGATCCAAAGCAGAATAACATGAGTAATGGCTTAATGACATCAGAAGCTCTGCATTTCCACTCTCCTTTGTTGTAAGACTACAATATTTCTTCCCCTGGGCAGGTATTTGCTGCACTGGCGTCTAACCTCCAAAATATCACAGCGAACGTTATCACAGCATTGGGGAATGCCAGCATTGGCCTGTCGACAAATCAGATTGCCTCGATTTCTTCCTCAACACTTGTATCATCTCTTTCAACTCTTGGTTCTGTGAGTGGCTGGAACCTAGGCCAGGCCATTGTGCTTGTACAGACCATAATTTCCGGAGGCTTCCAGGTGAGGGCGCCATCACCTGTAGAATCATGGAATCATGCATGCTTCTATATAATCATAGAGTTTACAGAATTTTAGTACTTTGATTTCAGGCGTAACAGCCTGTTTTCATGCCTCATTGCTCTGCTGTGTTGTTTGTATGATTAGGAAAATAGGAATACACAAGGAAAATGGTAAAATAAAGTGTGACTCAGTTTTTTTTAAAATCCGAATACTGTTCGATTGCCAGATCAGCAACGCCTCCACTCTGGTCACATTGGGTACACTCATTGGGGGTGTTCCGTCGGCAATAATAGCATCCATCTCAGCCACTGAGCTCCTGGCAACATCCCAGAACCACGGGTTTATCACCAACTTGCTTGCTGCGCCAGAGATTGTACAGGAAACCTATGTCAGCAAGGTAGTTGATGTATTTGGCAGGACTGGGGTCAACTTCAATTGAAAGCAGACTTAAATATCAATTAATTTTTTTTTTTTTTCAATAACTGGTTTATACACATTGATTAGTAGTGATTTATTTTAAACATTTTTTTTTGATGAAAATCGCTTCAGTCGTTTCTTACAGAACTGTCTTGAATTCAGATTGACCCCAGGAGTATCTGAGAATACTACACTGGCAAATGAATGAACACATTCTTTGTTTTAACAAATTGTGTGTATTTTCATTGTGTTCCATTCTCAAGTAATTAAGGAGTACATGAACAAATGATGCACAGACTCTTCTCTTTTCCCTCTTAGATAATCACCATCGACCAAAGCCCGAACGCAGTGGTTGTTGCCGTACCAGACGCTATGGCCACACAGATCCCCAGGGTTCTCCTGACGTCCTTTCAGGAGACTGCAGACGTGCAGGCGATCAACAGAAAGACATGGACGCAGGAGCAGGTTTGGGGCTTGATATCATTTACGAACAGGCCTTCCCTTTGACAAAAAAATAAAAATAAAAAAAATCTCTGGTTGAAACGTAATTGAAAAAAAACATGTGTTTCTTCCATTGGCTTGTACAGATATAACTGGCAACACCAAGACTCTAACCTCGTTTCTGTATTTAGGCTGTAGTCTTCTTCTCCTTTGAAGTAAGCAATGCAACCATCAGCTCGGAGGAGTAAGTTATTAGAAAAATTACATTTCTGCATTTTACACAAACCAATATTATATGTACTATTGTAACTTTCTTATGGAAGCCCTGAACCATAAGGGGATGTTTTTCTCATTATTTTGAAATACTATCTCATTAAGATAACTATTTCGAAAAAAGAGATACTTAGAGATGCAGCAACAAAAAAAGAAGTTTGTTGTATTTTCAATATAAACACATTCTCTGATTCATTGATATGTAAAGCATGCATCTGTCTTTATTTTCAGAAAGTGTTTCGTTGTATTCCTTTCATTTTTTATCATGTTGGCAAGTAACATAAATCCTAAAGGAAACAAAAAGCATTTGAAATGGGCCTGCCATAACTGACCATTGGGAGTTGTGTCTGGCTGATGTTCTGCTGTCGAAAGATTCGCAACTGATTCTTTATTAATTTCTTTATATAAGGTGTAATTCGTTTTCAATTTCAGCCTGAACTGGAAGGGATACTATGATCAAAGTAACCTGTAGGCTAAATCCCCCAGGACAAAATTGTTTGTAAAATCCCGGTGTACATTTGAGTCATGTGTTATTTAACGATAGTAGCCTTACCCTTCCAGTTCAAGCTGAAATTGAAAACTATCACACTATTATACCACATCTAAATAAGAAATTAATAAAACATTTGTTGTGCATCCTTCAACGGCAGAAAATCAGCCAGACTGTAATGGAGGAAACTAAGACTGTATATTTAGTGTTTCTTAATCTTCTACGTGTTTTATTCTGGGTGCTGGTAAGGGCACAGATGACAGAAAGGGCATATGATTCCAGTTTAGGGGTTTTAATGAAGGTT
>JACXGI010002130.1:13325-27817 GCA_016801175.1 Esox masquinongy
TGTGTGTGTGTGTGTGTGTGTGTGTGTGTGTGTGTGTGTGTGTGTGTGTGTGTGTGTGTGTGTGTGTGTGTGTGTGTGTGTGTGTGTGTGTGTGTGTGTGTGTGTGTGTGTGTGTGTGTGGTTTTACATATCTTTAGGACGCACACAGGCTTTCTATAAACCAAGGATGTCAACTATCAAAAGACACAAGAAGTAATTGGATATTTAGAGATGTTGTGCTGCTTGTCGTACCTTGTCGTACCTTTATGAGGTAAAGATCACCCATAATGCACTGCTTCCCTTTACCAGTGGGCAGAGCTACAGTTGTCAATATGACCTACAGTAATACTCTATACCTTAACTACAATTTGACTATTAACTTGTTCATTCTTCCTAGCCTTCTTTACACAGACACAACTCCCAATGGTCAGTTATGACAGGCCCATTTCATATGCGTTTTTGCATGAGGTGCTTTGCATATCAATGAATCAGAGAATTTGTTTATCTTGAAATAAAAACAATCTTGTTTTTTTGTTGATGCAAATAACGAAATAATGACAAACTTAAAAAATATAATTTTTTATAATTATTATTTAAATTCATCCCATTATTACAAATAGTTCTCATTATAGCAAGATAGTAACTCAAAATAATTAGATAAACTTAGAGATGTAGCACCTAAAAATAATCACCATACATTTCAGGGCTTTCGTACTATCTCTCTGTATTCTCTAAATCTCTTCTGCCAAACAGGCTCTCCCCATCCGTGTTGCAAGGGTTTACTTGTACAGCAGCAGGGTCCATGCAGATCAAATTGATTCGCAGTCTGGTTCATGCCTGCAGACCCAGGATCCAGAGGCAAAAAGTGGTGCTAAAAGAAACACAGGTCAGTGAGACATGAAGATGTCAGTGTTATGATTATGATGTTGTGTTCCAATAATGAAGATGGTGACGATGTTTGTCTCAGGAGGATGATGGCAATGATGACAAAGATCTCAGTGCCATTGTGTTGATGATGACGATGTTTGTCTCTTGATGATGATGATGGCAATGATGACAAAGATCTCAGTGCCATTGTGTTGATGATGACGATGTTTGTCTCTTGATGATGATGATGGCAATGATGACAAAGATCTCAGTGCCATTGCGTTGATGATGTTTGTCTCATGATGATGATGGCAATGATGACAAACATCTCAGTGCCATTGTTTTGATGATGACGATAGCGGATTCATTTCACACATTGTCACTTATCATTTTTCCACAGTTGACCTGCATGTATAATTTACTGAAAAGCAACCTCTCACAGAACTTCACTGACTATCCCTCTGGCATGTTACTCTATTATGAGTAAGTCTAATCCTTTTTATTATCTTAACATTGAAATACCATACAATATTTCAGGCAATACTCAACTACCTGGAAATGCAAGCTGACGTTGTGATCCTTTCAATGCTTCACATGACTAATGTGTGGATCATTAAAACGTGTATGTTAATCCAAATTAATTGTTAACTTCATTCCAGCTATTCGATAGTTGAGCAAAGCAATTGCAGGTCCTACTTCACCGCTGTCGGTTCTGCAGACTTTTCCGTCCTCTCCAGTGTGCTGAACAAGGATACACTGTTGCTGAACAACGCAAAAAGCTGCTTGGTGAGTGACTGCAAAGTTGTGATTTTCATCAGTAGATTAATCTCCACTGTAACCTGAATATTACCTCAGGGTTATAGGTGGTAAAATGGCAAAAGAGTTGGACCTGTAGCTAAAGGTTTGCTGTTTGAGTCCCAGGCCAGACAATGAGAAAAGAGAAGGGGGACAAAGTGTTACAGCAACTGGAATGTTGAAAATGCAGTGTTACCCTTAATCTGGCTCTGACACCACAACCTTTGCTTACAAAATGTTCCTCGTTCAGTGAAGCTGCTCTGCCACTTGAGCTTGTACTCTTCTCAGTTGTGTGTGCCTGTGTGCATGCGGGGGTCGAGAAATGGAGAGCAAAAATGAATAGCTTTATATATGGAGGACAGTAAACGACCTCTAACCACCCATACCCAGATCCCTCAAGATCTAGAACCTTCTGGATTCCACAGATAATGACACAATTATTGCGTTGAAACACAGCAACCAAGAAGCAAGTTTCCTTATTAGTATTTTCAGTAATTATAATATAACTATATGTACATGTAATATAATGATGCTGTGTGTGCCAGTGTTGAGTGCATACATGTTTAATAAGTATGGTAGCCCCCAGTAGGAATCAAACCTACAACCTTTAGGAATGTTGGATTCAAACCCAGAACCTTTAGGAATTTAGGAATCAAACCGAGAACAAAACCCAGATCCTTGCTGTACTGACTGAGCACGGTAGAATGGCACGAATCAACAACTGCACTTTCATCCCATAGTTCAATTAATTTTGAGAATGGTATTTTCGGGAAAGGATGTGGTCCTCCTTGATCATTGACAGAATGTTGAAGAAGCCGAAATGTCGATGCAATTATACAGAACTATGTGATTCTTATGAATCACTTTAATTTAATGCATCAGTTTGTGTAACTTTCAGGGAATAAGTGGAATGAGCCTCAGCAAAGACAATGTGGAGGTGCTGGGAAACATGCTGTGCACTATGGACGGGTCCTACATCCAGAGTTCTGACCCTTTCATTCTGGAGAAACTGAAGAACTGCCAGGACTTCACCGTGTCTCAGGCCAATGCCATGGAAAAACTCCTGCTTTCAGGGACCACTCAGTATGGGTATGTGAATAAGCAATACATACTTCACTGTATGGATGCTGTCTCTTGAGGAATGTTCAGTGGTTACCCATGTAGTGCTTTTGGCCAAAAACCTCTATCCTGGTCTCATCTGACCACAGTGGGTCAATCTCATGCTTTCTGTCAAACTCCTGGGCATTGATCTTTCAACAGCTGGGATTTTATTGAGAATGTGACGATAACTTTGTTTTTATGTTCAGATGTAGTAACTCTATCTTCATTTAGATGGAACTGAAAACTTATGCAAGCAACACTTTTCATTTTCTTGAAAATGTCAATCAACAATAAACGCTGTCAAATTAACTGTAACAAAAAAAACTGTATACTTTTGCATATATGGATATATAGATCTATAAAATTTTACAGTATATTATAATTAATCACAAAAGTTCTTTATGTAATAAAACATTTTTTTTTAGAAACACCTCTACATGGAATGAACAAACGTTGGTAAACCTTGGAATCCTACCACTGTATCTGTCCAGTAACTTCTGGAGCCTATTCACAAGTGTAGGTCAACGCCTTACAATTTTCATGCTCACGTCTTGGATCTTCACCATTATTTACGGCTGTTACATTTGTCACAGTTTGCAAATGTTTTACCTGAAAACGTTGTTTTTTTTTATTCAAAGAATGTGAAAAGGACATTCCTCCAGTACTTTATGCCTCAGCTAAGGAACAACAGAACAGTGGGGACAAAGTTGATGGCACTGTTCCAGCAGATTAACTCAATCACGAGATCCAGGAGAGGAGCAGGTAAACCTACATCCATTTGATCTAGGAGAAACAGCTTTTTATTTTACCTTTATTTAACCAGGTAGGCCGAGTGAGAACAGATTCTCATTTGCAACGGTGACCTGGCCACGATAAAGCATAATAGTACAAAGACAACATAAAATGACACACAAATACACTAAGTACAAAATGCGGGATTATCAAAGTAATTAATAGAAAAGGTCAATGTACAGTTTGTGCAAAAGAGGTCTGTTTAAATAAGCAGATCAATAAATATGCCGAGGTGGCATAGCAATAGTAATGAAACAGTAACACTGGGGCTACCTCAGCATATGTTAAAGTGCAAATAACTGTGCAGATATATGATGTGCAAGTACGCTTTGGCACGGCAGAGAAACTGGGGCATAAGATGTGAAATTAACATTTACAATGATCAGAGAGCATCTCTAACAATAGTCTCTGAAAGGCAGTGAGGGAGATGGGAATTTCCAGGTTCAGGGTGTTTTGCAATTCATTCCAGTCGTTGGCAGCAGAGAACTGGAAGTAATGACGGCCAAAGGAGGTATCGGCTTTAGGGATGACCAGACAGATGTCCTTGCTGGAGTGCAGACTACAAGTGGGTTTTGCTATTGAGACAAGTGAACTTAGGTAAAGCAGGGATTTACCTAGCAATGTCTTATAGATGAGCTGATACCAGTGGGTTTGACGTTGAGTGTGTAGCAAGGGCCAGCCAATGAGTGCATAGAGGTCGCAGTGGTGGGTATTATATGTAGCGTTGGTGACTAAACAAATGACACTGAGGTAAACTACACTGTGGTTAACTTATGTTTGTGGGTATAACTTCTACTCACTGTTGGTTGTGTTTTGAAAGGATGCACCATTGGCAACATCACCCAGTCGACCATTGCAGATGCCGCTTTCCCCTTCGGCTATGACGTGACCCAGTTTGACCTATGCCTTGACACCAGCGTTTTAATAAACAATCTCGCCGCTGTCACTGGAAAAGTGGATGATGTCACCTTCCAGGCTGTTATTTTAACCAAACTTAACCAGGTAATCAAGATTTCAGTATGGTTTGTTGAAATTTGCCTCTTCGACTCCCAGGAACGGAAAACATGATTGTATTCATTATAGGGGTAGTTGCATTACATTGACGAAGGAAACTTAAGGAACGCCAGTCCAGTTCCTTAACTGACTTAAATGATGGTTAATAATCAGATACAATAAACGGCGGATGACTGAACGGTAAAATAATTTTTTGCAGGCTTATCCATCGGGCATTGTTGACGAGCAGCTCCAGATTCTGGGTTCAGTGTCTCGTGTGGCCACACTTGATGACATCACAAAGTGGAGAATCACCAATATCGACACACTGTCAGCACTGATGAATCCGAACAATGGTCCATGGGAAGCAGCACAGGTAGATGGGGGGGGGGTAAAGAGAGGTTTGTCCTTTGCACATAATACATTTCTTTGTATGTTGCTTTGACATTTGTGGTTTGTACATTTGTTTTTTATAGCTTCACTCTAACACAGTATCTCTCTCTGTTGATGCATTTTAGAGTAACGCAATCATCATGATATACTTAAACACATCAGGGAACTCCTTGGGCAGTTTTGAGCTAAACGCGATTGGTTCGAACTTTTGTTCTCTGGACATCAATGTGTTGCAGACGATCACGCCAGACAGCCTAAGGTGGGTACACCTGGCTGGCTCAGGAAAAAAACGTTGTAATTTGACTGTTCTTGTTTACAAAGTAATGGGTAACAGTTAGTTTCAGTTAAACTGTAAAACCATAGGTGGCCATGAGTGTGATAATAGATAACTGACACTGTACTATATCCCTGTCAACTAAAACATTATTTCCTCTCCTAAGAAATGCCAATTCCCTGAACGTGACGTCTTGCTCCACTGAGCAGAAGAGAACTATATATAATATTGGCAAGACTGCCTTCAACACACAGCGCACCAGTGTAGCAACAACTTATTACCAACTCATCAGCTCCTACCTAGGTAAACACACACACACACACACACACACACACACACACACACACACACACACTTATACATTTGTAAGTTTTTCTTTAAAATGTAGGACTATTCCATTGGTTCCATTGCAGCAGGCAAACTAAAATGCAAAATATATCTGATTTATCATTTGTCATGTTAATTTAAGGCAAATGTATTTACATTATAGTGAACTAGCAAACGCTTATATCCAGAGCAACTGAAATTTTAGGAATGCAGAATGCAAGTTTATTTTAAAAAAACTACAAAAGATTAAAAAGACATTTCACACACCTACAGACGTGTGATACAGTTGCTTTCTTTAACCTCCTGAGACCCTCTGTCCACATATGAGGACACTGTTTTAGGCTTCCTGCACCATGTACTTCATTCTGCTGGGCTGGTGCATGTAACATGCATTAGTTATTGATCTTTGAATACCTCTCTGGTACTGACAAATGCAGTATACACTATGATGTACAGTATAGAAATAAAACACTTTGACTGCATATGTCATTAACAGTTATAATGACCTTATTTGTTGCCATGTTCAGGCATTGAAATGCACACACAGTGCACACACACATACATATACTCACTCACACTGTTTGCAAATTTGTTCATGTTCTGTTTTGATGAAAACAGTTTAAAGTAACAGTTTTCTACTTTGTTACACTTTGGTGACTTTGTATTATGTAGTAAAATAAACCCAATGTCATCATAATCTTTTCAAAAAGTAATTCCTGTTCAAAGACAATGCTTAGATATTATACTTATCAGGTCCTACTAATCCCAAATAGCTAAGAGAAATTAAAAATGCATACATTATCAAAGCTCAGGTCTTAGGAGGTTAAGAAACGATGTGACCATATGACCATCTCCAAATCATTTAGCAAATTAGAACGTTTTTGTTATCATACAGGTAAAGGCATTTATGACAAATAAATATTGTAGTATGGTTCTGATTTTTTTAAACAAAAACCTGTTCATGTGACACAAGACCGTTTGATAAATCCCTATAATTGTACAAAAAAATATATATGCTTGGTCGATATATGGCCTTATCGACTCTCTTCAGTTCTTCCCATTGCTGAAAGTGTGCCTCCGTTTTGCCAGGTGGGGCTCCCATTGAAGACATAAGGAACTTGGCAACTCAGAATGTGAGCATGGACATCGCTACCTTTATAAGTCTTGACATCACCGTAGTTACAGTAAGTGTGGGTGGCTTTGGTATTTTACTGTTCATTCTGACACAATATGGCAATAAAATAGCTAGGTCTTAAGGAACCTGTACTGGGCAGTGGTATTTTAAATCGGCGTCCTTGCCTTCGGAACTAGAGCGTTCACCAGAAAATATATTGTATGTAATTCTTTTCTTTTTACTGTATTTAACCTTAAAAAAAACTAAGAGCAAATATTATTTCATGGGATAATACAAACATTTTTGAGAAAGATATATTTTTTATTAAATATATTTATTGTTTGATATTTTTTCCCGAGAATATAATTAATTGTCAGTGTAAAAATGTAAATTTAGTTTTGCAATGGGGTAAATATGGGTTCCCCAGAAATTCGGACCAAAAAACTTAGGTCCCAGCAAAACGTTTTTGATATACCACTGTTAAACAGTGTATGTGTTTAATCTTATTCTTTTTATGAAAATGTTTTAGAATCTGACCGTAAGCGAGGTGAAAGGACTTATGGGTATTAACGTGGACGATCTGAAGACGTTTGAGAATACCTCGGTTGTTAAGGCGTGGGAAGCTCAGCAGCTACAGTCTGAGCTGGATACCCTGGGTATTGGCCTGACTGGAGGCCGAGAAGCTCTGATTGTCATACCCAACCCCAACATTAGCAGCTCTACTAATGGCACCACAAAAACGCCAGTCCCTGCCACTGCCACAGTCATGCCAGTGCTAAACACCACAATCAACAGTAAGGCAACATCACTGCTTTATTTCCCTAATGGAAAAGTGTTCAAGAGAATTAAAATGTTGGTGTACTTTGTATATTTCCTGAAATTGAAGTAGACTTCAGTCCAACCCTTATACACCAAGACAAACCACATTCCCACACTTTACATTTATCTATTCAAGGTTACAACAACTGCTCTATTTATCAGGTAAACATGGTCATTATATAGTGGTTTCAAGCTGGCTCTAAATTAAACACAACAAAGCCACACAGCCAACGGATGCATCTCTCCACAAAAAAACGGAATATTGCATACTTTCTGTGATATTGCGCAACTTGATATTGTGATAATGGTATTGAGTCAATATATCATGCACCCCTAGTCAGAGATAGGCAAAGATGCATCAAAAAAGTTTTTTTTAAATAAGATACCAAATACCTTAATTTAAATGTATCAAAATAAACTACAAAATACAACAGCGACACCATGTATCAAAATAAAATACTGTTTTTTGTATTTTAAAAATCCTTTTACAAGGGAGCATAAAATCACTTTGCAAGTCTTCCATCTGCCTATTTGATCTATCCCTTCACCAGTACACTGACTCAGTTGATTAAGTAGACAATGTTTGATAGCAACAGTTTTTCTCTGCCTAACAAGTCATGTGATAAATCTGACATATACAAGCAATTAACAGATCAAATATTCACATCCCTTTGTTCACCTAGAAGAAGGTTAGTTTTAAAGTAACCAACAGTTTAATGTTTAACTAACAGTTTGCTAATGACTACAATCATTTAGCAATCAATTATTTATTCATCAATCTTTGGACACCTATTTGGAAGTTGAAGATTTTAGCACTTTGTCAACAATTATAAAATGATCAAGTATGTTTTGATTTTAAGTGTAACCAGAAACATTATCAGAAATTAGCAACAGAACTTGTCAAGGAGTAGTAACTTCAACCACTAAATCTATTGACAGCCTCAGAATATAGGTATTGAGGACACATACACATTAATACACATTAATAGTGTAGTAAGATCATTTAAACTCCAATAGAGAATATTATGATTACCAACTCACCAACCCCTGTGGGGGCAAACACTTTGCAGTGGTCTCTATAGCTACTCATGCCTTTAAGCACAACTAACTTTTCAAAAAGTGTGGCATTTAGACGTCTTCGATAGGGCTGGTTGATCAGTCCATCAAAGGAAAATAAACGCTCTACTGGAGCTGAGGATGGGATGATTGTATTAAACCTCACAAAAAGTTGCTTGGTTAGGGGATGCTCCAAAGATGCCAAGTCCCTCCTTTGGTCCTGTGTTGACAACCTGCTCTTTAATGGCATTGCAGTACAACATTGTTAATTGACAATAAGGCACACGTGTGTGGATTTAACAAGTTACACCATATCGTGGCATTATAATGTAATGTTGTACAACACTGAAACGCTTTTATTTTTTTCGTGCACAACTGATGAAAATTTAACATAGGCTGAAAATAGCAAGCTAACATTAACTGTGGGGGCAGCTACTCAGGTCAAGTATTTTACAGTATTTTTAAACTACAAAATAAAAACATGAAGTCATTTTCATCAACCCAATCAAATACAAATTACAAAATCCTATTTTGTATTTAAAATGCGTATTTTAAATACATGAATCATAAATACTGCCCATCCTTTCCCCTAGTATAGGTCCCATGAACTATTTTGACACGTATCCATATGGAATTAAGATGTATTTATTAAAAAAGTGCATAGCCCCACTACAAGATTAATAATGTTGCTAGCTAGCTACAATATGTTGTGAGAGTTGGATTTGTTTTCCTTCTGATTACCAGTCAGTGCTGTCATACAGTGAGGGAAAAAATTATTTGATCCTCTGCTGATTTTGTACGTTTGCCACACTGACAAAGAAATGATCCGTCTATAATTTTAATGGTAGGTTTATTTGAACAGTGAGAGACAGAATAACAACAAAAAAATCCAGAAAAACGCATGTCAAAATTGTTATAAATTGATTTGCATTTTAATGAGTGAAATAAGTATTTGATCCCCCCTCAATCAGAAAGATTTCTGGCTCCCAGGTGTCTTTTATACAGATAACGAGCTGAGATTAGGAGCACACTCTTAAAGGGAGTGCTCCTAATCTCAGCTTGTTACTTGTATAAAAGACACCTGTCCACAGAAGCAATCAATCAATCAGATTCCAAACACTCCACCATGGCCAAGACCAAAGAGCTGTCCAGGGATGTAAGGGACAAGATTGTAGACATACACAAGGCTGGAATGTGCTACAAGACCATCGGCAAGCAGCTTGGTGAGAAGGTGACAACAGTTGGTGCGATTATTCGCAAATGGAAGAAACACAAAAGAACTGTCAATCTCCCTCGGTCTGGGGCTCCATGCAAAATCTCACCTGGTGGAGTTGCAATGATCATGAGAACGGTGAGGAATCAGCCCAGAACTTCACAGGAGGATCTTGTCAATGATCTCAAGGTATCTGGGACCATAGTCACCAAGAAAACAATTGATAACACACTACGCCGTGAAGGACAGAAATCCTGCAGCGCCCGCAAGGTCCCCCTGCTCAAGAAAGCACATGTACAGGCCCGTCTGAAGTTTGCCAATGAACATCTGAATGATTCAGAGGAGAACTGGGTGAAAGTGATGTGGTCAAATGAGACCAAAATCGAGCTCTTTGGCATCAACTCAACTCGCTGTGTTTGGTGGAGGAGGAATGCTGCCTATGACCCCAAGAACACCATCCCCACCGTCAAACATGGAGGTGGAAACATTATGCTTTGGGGGTGTTTTTCTGCTAAGGGGATAGGACAACTTCACCGCATCAAAGGGACGATGGACGGGGCCATGGACCGTCAAAACTTGGGTGAGAACCTCCTTCCCTCAGCCAGGGCATTGAAAATGGGTCGTGGATGGGTATTCCAGCATGACAATGACCCAAAACACATGGCCAAGGCAACAAAGGAGTGGCTCAAGAAGAAGCACATTAAGGTCTTGGAGTGGCCTAGGCAGTCTCCAGACCTTAATCCCATAGAAAATCTGTGGAGGGAGCTGAAGGTTCGAGTTGCCAAACGTCAGCTTCGAAACCTTAATGACTTGGAGAAGATCTGCAAAGAGGAGTGGGACAAAATCCCTCCTGAGATGTGTGCAAACCTGTTGGCCAACTACAAGAAACAGCTGATCTCTGTGATTGCCAACAAGGGTTTTGCCACCAAGTACTAAGTAATGTTTTGCTGAGGGGTCGAATACTTATTTCACTCATTAAAATGCAAATCAATTTATAACCTTTTTAACATGCATTTTTATGGATTTTTTTGTTGTTATTCTGTCTCT
Organism: Esox masquinongy; assembly: GCA_016801175.1. Classification (NCBI taxonomy): domain Eukaryota; kingdom Metazoa; phylum Chordata; class Actinopteri; order Esociformes; family Esocidae; genus Esox; species Esox masquinongy. The sequence continues at coordinate 24,096 of JACXGI010002130.1, forward strand.
CACTGTTCAAATAAACCTACCATTAAAATTATAGACTGATCATTTCTTTGTCAGTGGGCAAACATACAAAATCAGCAGGGCATCAAATACTTTTTTCCCTCACTGTAACTGATTTCATTGGACAAATACATAGCATTTGAGGTGTTTCAAGTGTTTTACACAACAAAGGAAAACATTTTTTGATCTTTCTCAGGGGAATACGTGTGCACAATTATTAGGCAACAATTAGTGTGCAGAATTATTAGGCAACTCAATTACAAAAATAATTTCTCCAACTCAGTTGTTTATTCTAAATTATTCTCAAAGTGCAACAAATAAGTAACACAAAATGAAAATTAAATAACATTTCTGGCCTTTCAAAAATATTCAGTGACCGATGTAGCCACGCTTCTTGTCAATAACTGCCATGAGCCTTCCATCCATGAAGTCTGTCAGTTTCTTGATCTGTTCATGATCAACTTTCGCTGAAGCAGCAACCACAACCTCCCAAATGCTGTTCAAAGAGGTGTATTGTCTTCCCTGACTGTAAATCTCAGGTTTGAGAAGGGTCCACAAGTTCTCAATAGGATTTAAGTCAGGTAAGGAAGAGGGCCAGGTCATTATTTGGGCATCTTTGAGGCCCTTGCTTGCTAGCCAAGCAGTGGAGTACTTGGATGCATGTGATGGAGCATTGTCCTGCATAAAGAACATGGCCTTCTTGAATGCTGAGGACTTCTTTCTGTACCACTGCTTGAAGAAAGTATCTTCCAGAAACTGGCAGTAGGTATGGGAGTTGAGTTTCAGTCCATCTTCAACCCGAAAAGGTCCAACTACCTCATCCTTAATGATAGCAGCCCATACCGGTTCTGGAATACGGTGGCACTGGAGGATATGGGTTCCTGGTAGTTTCACGTTTAATTCTTCTCAAGTCTTTTGCAGTTTATTTGCATCTTTTCTTCTCCATGCATTGTTTGCACCCCAGTTGACTATTTGCTACAAAACGTTTGAGTGTCCGGTGGTCACGCCTCAATAGTTTAGCTATTTCAAGGGTGTTGCATCTGTCTGAAAGGCATTTTACAATTTATGACTTTTCAGTGTCAGTTAAATCTCTTTTTTGGTCCATTTTACCTGAGGTCATGAAGCTGCCTAATTATTATGCACACCTTGATATAAGGTGTTATTCACTGTTGGCACACCCTCCTTCATTACACAAATACATATCACCTGGAAATGATTCAATCCAATGAGCATTCAAGTTTATATGGTTTGGAGTTGGAAAATGTGCATAGAAATAATAATACGATCAGAATACTCAATTGCCTAATAATTGTGCACGCAGTGTAGTTGTTAAAATAAATGTAATCTCACACAGTCACTCAATTTTTTTGAATTAATTATTGCCCTTTATCTATTGCAGATTATTGAGTTCTTCCACCAATTTAAGAAGAGAATCATCCAATAATGTTTATGCAGAAAAATGTGTTGGCAGAACAAGACTAGGTATGTGTTACGAACCCTGTGTCTCTAGCAGTCTAGGGTGGATGGTACAGAGACCCGTAACATTAAACTCATGCAAATTAGTGTAGTGTAAAGCCACAGTGAGAACAAACGACACAGACAACCAAAGCTACCGTCAAACATAAAACGTTTATTATAAACACACAGTAAAGGGGTTAGGGAAAAGGGGCTGAGCTGGACCCAAGAAATGAAATAATACAGTCCAAACACCCCTAAACTGAACTTGCCTGCCTCAAGAACCGCTTAGCTGACTACTAACCAATACAAAAATACAGTGGGTGGTCCACTCAGTTCTAATTATTGTTTTTAGACAAAGTTTTCCTACGGGTTTTGTATGCCCAAGGGCGACTTGCTAAGAAACACCTTTTCACAGGGACAAACAAAAACACAGGTTGAACAAGGACTAAACAGCAAACAATTGACTAGACAACACCAAACAAAACACCACAGCAATACATACTCACATGAAACAGGACAAAGTGAGATGTATGTGCTAAACTAAGTGATGTATGAATGAACAAAGTGTCTATCAAAACAAAAAAAAAAGTATGTATCTCAAGAATGTCTGTCCATGTAGGGTAAAGCAAAAGAGTCTCTCTGGGTGAACCAACTGACTGAGTTTTTAAACCAGGGATGTGTGATGTGATTGGGTACTGGAAAAAGGAACAGGTGGTGCAATTAGGAGGAGTGTCCACTGATTGGTCCACCTCAGCAGTCAGGCGATGCACTCATGACTGCCAGGTGGGAAACACCAACGAGCACAATCAGGAACATAAGGGACACCTGGGGAAATGGCAGGAGGGGAAAAACACAAACGCACATACAGGGTACCTGCATGCGTAACAGTATATTTACATGGAAGTCAGTGATATGTTTACTATAGTTAAATGCGGCAATACTTTTCATTTGACTAAACTGTGATTACAACATAAGGGCATTTTGTTGTCTAAAATGGCTCACTGTTTTCATCATTTTGACAATAACTAGACTAATTCATTATTAAAATGATAAAACTGTAACTAAAACTTTCACATACTTTAGTCAAAATGACTAAGACCAGACTAAATAAAATTAAAAAAAAAAGAGTGCCAAAATGAACACTGCTGAGAACACACTCAATTACAGCACTGACTTGGGAAAAGGTAATGGGGAGGAGAGAGGAAGATGAGCTAATTGGAAGGTTGGTATGAGAGCCAGATTGGAGATTTGACCATGACACCAAAGTTAACACCCTTACTCTTACGATCAGTGCCATGGGCAGGGCTGGCTCTAGCCTTTTGGGGGTCCTAAGCAAAATTTAATTCAGGGCCCCCTCCCCTAGCATTCCCTAGTGGACTGGGGGCCTCTACCACACGGGGCCCCTAGGAGAACGCTTATGTCGCTTATGCCTAGAACTGGCCCTGGTCACGCGATTGTTAGTGACCACAGTGAGTCAGGACACCTGTTTAATGTCCCATTTGAAAGACAGTGCCGTGTACAGAGCAGTGTCCACTGCACCACCCTGTCATTGGGATTTGATTATTAGACCAAAGGAAAGAGTGCCCCCTGTTGGCCCTCCAACACCACTTCCAGCAGCATCTGGTCTCCCAACCAGGGATCGACCAGCATCCATCATGCTTCCCTTCCAGCCAGCTTCAGAGGCAAGCCAGCAGTGGGATTCACAGAGTTATGCTGATGGCAATATCATAAATAAACATAACTGCTACTTTAATTGAATATGTGATCATGTGTTTTGGGGTAGTTACTTTGGATTATTCCATTGCTGGTTACCTCATGTTAAAATTGATTTATACCCAACAATTACCAAATTATTTACTGAGATGGTGACTTCACAAAACATATTTACTCTTACAGATGGCATTGGTGATGGAGGACAACAGCTTGGGAAAGACATGCGAGCCTTCTCTCTCTGTTTGGCTCTGACCATTATTCTACAGTTGACATGAGGCTAGATGAAAAGACCGTAGAGTGGGCCAAGCATCCCATTGTTTTACTTACAGCAACATGTCTTGAAGAAATGTCAAACAGTCCTGTACTACATTTATAAATAACATTTGCGTATTTATAATTTATCCAATTATGTTGAAATTGTTACAAATTTAATCCCTCTTAATGATGAATCTACATTTGTGTTTCTGTGAAGTACTTGTTTTCCATAAAATTGCACATGGCACTTAACATTTTTATTTAAATTACATTTAAGCACAATTTGTGATATACACAGC
>JACXGI010002130.1:27917-78496 GCA_016801175.1 Esox masquinongy
ACACACACACACACACACTCTATCACTTTTTTTCTAAATAATCATTGGTAATTATTGAATTATAAATTGTTGTTTCTCATTCTTACAAACTCAGATACCTTGAAAAAATCTTTGTGATAGCTTTTATACTTTTCTTCTACATTGACAGTATTTTAATGACTGCCCAATGCATTTCAATGGTAATAGAAGTGTGATTGAACTGTGCAAGCTAGAGACAGCAAACCAACTTTTGATGTTTAGGCTATCCTATCATACTGTTTCAACTGTACCAAATCTCTCACATTAGGCACCTACTAAATGTGTTTTTAAAGACACTTTAAAACAAGTTAGTAACCACAACACGGTGGCTCTCAAAAGTATTGACACCCCTTGGACTTCTCCACATTTTAATGTTACAACTTGAAATCAAAATGGAGTTAGCCACTGTTTAATACAAAAGAAGTCCATAATGTTAAAGTGAAAAATAGACAAATTGTTCTAAATTATTTAAAAAACAAAACAGAAAATAGTTGATTGTCTGAGTATTTACCCCATTTAGTCAATATTTGGTACTGTAGAGGCACCTTTGGCAGCAATTAGAGCCATGAGTCTATTTGGATAAGTCTCTACCAGCTTGGTACATCTGGACACAGCAATTTCTGCCCATTCTTTACAAAATTGTTCAAGCTCCCTGATGAGTGCTCTAGTTGAATGGGGGTGAACCTTTGGTGAACAGGAACTTTCAAATCTTTGCACATATTTTTAATTGGATGAGGTCCAGGCTTTGACTATGTTGCTTCAGGACATTGACCTATTTGTTTATAAGCCACTGCAGTGTTGCTTTGGCTGTGTGTTGGATGTCATTGTCCAGCATGAAGAGGAATCTTCTCTCATGTCACAGGTCTCTTGCAGACTTCAACAATTTGTCTTCCAGGATTCCTCTGCACTTTGCTGCATCCATTATGCCCTGTATATTCACAAAGTCTCCAGGCCCTGACGCAGAGAAGCATCCCCATAGCATGATGCAGCCACCACCATGTTTCACAGTAGGGATGGTGTTCTCAGGATGATGTGCAGTGTTCAGCGTTGAGGCTAAAAACTTTTATTTTGATCTCATCAGACTACAGAATCTTCTTCCACCTAGTTCAGAGTCTCGCAGATGCTATCTAGAAACTCTAGCCAAGATTTGATGTAGATCTTGGTGTCATCATTGACTAATGCCCATCTTGCCCAGGTACTGTTCTTTACAGATTCACACTTGTGGTATATTCTCTCCATTTCTAAATAGTGAACTTTACTATGATCCAGGGTATTACATGCTTAGGAAATGTTCTGGTGTTCTACCTCTGATTGATGCTTTTGCAAAACCTTACTCCGGATTTGCTTTGAATGTTTCTTCGTCTTCATGATATAGTTTTTGTAAGGAATTATACTAATCAACTGTAGGACAGGTGTATATAACCTAAAATCATGTGAAACACACAAACAGGTGGACTCCATTCAACATATTATGTGACTTATAAAGACAATTTGTTGCAACACAGCTTATGCAGGTGTGTTATAGTAAAGGGGGAAACAACTATGCATTCAGATTTTATATATTTTTTATGTTTTATATTTGTAACAACATTTTTGTGTTGATCAGTAGCAACAACTCCTAATTAAATCCATTTTGATTTCATCTTGTAACACAATAATATTTGGAAAAGTCCAAAGGGGTGAAACCCTTTGAGGGACACTGTATTCTTCTGTATTTTCAGTATATTATGAAATGCATAGTCATTAAGAAAACCAGTCACAGTGAGTAATACAAAGGTCATTTGATTGTTGTAGTAGCTGCAGTAGCAGGTTTTATACAGCAGCCAAGACTCACCTCTGTGTCAATATTAGCTGCTGTGTAAATACTGTTATATGAATTGAGTTGTGGGATTGAAGAAATTGAGCTGCATTGTACTGTAATAATGTATATAATCAAAAATGGCAAATGTATACAAAGAAGTAAGAAACAAAACACAAAATTCAAAATCACAAAAGTTTATTGAAAATCTCGATACAGTACCATAATTTTACAGGTAATGTTTTATAGTCTATGAACATGCCCACTTCAACTATAACATATTATACCCTATATGGCTATCCTCAAAGTTAGTGCAAGGAAGATAATGCTGATGTGTTAGTTTCATTGATATACTCTTTATTAAGTCTAAGTGCAGAGATTTTGTTTCATACTACTTAAGCCAGCAAAGCATCACCATTGTACTTTAGCAAGCCTTATGATTCCAACAGGCATCTGTCCATCCTATTTATGCATACATAGTGATGTACATCCACTGAAAAGGGAATGAAAAATACATCAGTAAGAGTAACTTTGTAACTTCATCACACAAGTTAATGTTTTTGCAATAATCCTGTTTTGGATAGGTGTGCTTTCCCAGAGGCAATTGATGTGTGATTGGTTGCCTCAAAGGAGCTCACATTTAAAACTCTGAGAGGACTTTCAACCAGGGATAGTGCTATCCCAATAGCTTGGGATGTCCCAACCCTAACCTCAACCATCGCCTTTCATACCTTTATCCCTGAAAAAGGTTTGACAGAAAATGTCAAAACAAAAAAAAAGTACTGACAGAAAATGTAAAAAAAACCATTTGGTTTTATGTTGTAACATTGAAGTACGCTTTTAACGATTCAGAGTTCGTTTTACAACCCAGCTGTAACCGACCTGATTAAAATGTTCGGCCAATCATATTATTTCATCTTGGCAATGATTAACTGAATCAGTTTGTTAATGTAGGACTGAAGTGAAAGCCTATAGACATAGCACTGCAGTGCAAGAGACGAAAACAACTAGTGCAAACCATAAATTACCTCATTGTCTTGTAGAGATATGGTCCCTCCATTGTTGAGTTCTCTGAATATTTCTGTTGAGAATTACATTATTAGCTATTTAGATAAACATTTATTTTAGCAATTCCTTGAACTAGCTGTAAACGATCATTGGAATGACAGAAATGTAAAATCAAGACTCCCTGCAAGATATATGTGGTCCCCCCCATTTACGTTGTGAACCTACTGGCCATACGGTCCATGCGTAATACAAGGCTGATGAAACTCCCCAGGCTGACAATTCCAGAAGTTCCACCGTAGCGAAGAGCTATCAGGTTCAGCAGGTTATCAGTCAACCTGATCCCTGTGGAGGAGAGCGTCTTCACGTCTTCATTTCAAATGTACTCAACAGATGATGGGTGGTTGCTATGGCAGAAGTAGCTCTGATCCATCCATTGCTCATCCTAATCTGACAATTCAGAAATCTACATTCATGAAACTTACATAAATAGAAGACTGAAAGTGGACTTGAGATGGGTACAGTTAAGGCATTATTCCCAATCTCAATTTGTCAAGTAGCCCCAATGGACATTTTTGTTGCAGCCCTGGACAAGCCCACTTGATTTAAACGGATCATCAAGGACTCAATTGCTGTGTTCCTCTGCCCTGCTCTAACATCACTTACAGTGTCTTGCAAAGCTGACAAAGTCCCTCTTCAAGTATCACCTAGGATAAGGGGATATTTGACAATTTGCTAAAATGGTCTAAGACTACAGTAGACCTTCACTGGGTTTAACCCAACCACTCTGAAATTGAGAGTTACAGGTAGCTGCCACAATTAGGAATTAACTGCCTCACTTAAGGAACAGAACGACAGATGTATTTTCCACCTTGTTAGCTTGGCGATTTGATCTAGAAATCCTTGCTTAATGGTCAGATGTTTTAACCGCTAAGTCAGCCGACTCCCTACTAACCACATCACTGCCACATCATCGGAAAACCAAATCATATGATATGGCAGTCCACCAGTCAGTGAAATGGGTAGCATCTGAGTAAGGAAACAACAAGGTGTTGAATAGGTCGCTTTTAAAAATGACAGACATTCGCCGTGACTGTTCTCTTCTAGGGTGTCTCAGGGAGAGTTGGCATTTACAAAAGAAAATGTGTGCTTTTGGGTAGTACTTAAGAAAACTTAAGTTGGTAAAACACTGTATGTTTAGAGTTCAGACCTATTTATTGACCTAGCGAGCTACCCTCACCTGAAGACATGATTGCGTTCCTCAGTTGACTCAATGACAAATATCCAGAACGGTCCACATCAGAACGTAAGAAGATATCCTGTACAATTTAAGACAATCTGATCAATTGTACTATAACATTTCAAACAACCGAATAGTTCTTTGCTTTGTCCAACAGTGCAATACCTTGTACATGGTAGCTTTGTTCCATAGACGTAGAAATTCAACACTGTTCAGTCTTCCGGTGACTGATGTCTGACGAAAGAAAGGTTAAAGGAATCTCTGAAGTCAGAAATTAAGCCAAATTTTAAGTAGCTAAAGTCATCTGTGGTCAGAGTTGGGGAGAAACAACATGCAACAGATTACAGAAAAACAGTGTAATACCTACGTTAACAACTAAATTAGTGTAATCGGATTACAGATACTTTTGAAAAACATATGATTACTTTTGGAAAAAGTTTTTCTTCAATTGAAAAAGAATATGTGAGAGAAATTATTTGGACACCTTGCATGTTTGATTTTTTATTTAATGTTTTAAAAACATCGTTATTTGAACCAAAATTACAATCGCGCGCCTCAGTTGTTGTGTGTGTGATGATCATGCGCGCATAAACAGATTAGTGACCGATGAAGCGCTAGTTTAATTTTCTTTTAATTTTGGTTGGATGGCTGGTAAAAACAGTAAATCTACGATAATATAAGCCGACCCATATAAAATGTGATTTACTTATTTACTCGACGCATCATTCTCAGAACAATGATTACAGAACAATGACAGGTTATAGGCCTGGTGTTATATATTTCTCAAGTTTCAAGGTTTATTTGTCAAATGCACCGAACAGCACAGCCAGGAAGAGTTGCACTGAACAACTCAGACAGGAATTGTTTAGAAGATTAGGCAACTATTTGTTAGATAGCTGTAACATGGCGCTGCCTTCAAGATAAAACATTATAAGGAATTTATCACGATATTTGAGGAAAAAAGTTGTTGGGAAGCACTCTGCCAAAGGATGAAGATTTGCATTTGACGCAGCCACCTCAACTCCGTCCATACATGTAGGCCATGTGATTCTGCTTGCTTTGCATCGCAGAAAATTGTGTTCATTGGTTACCATTGGCTGCTGACGACATTGACTTTAAGCTAAAGCTAAGAGTACAGGTGTATAATCACAGTTTATTTCTTTCATTTGCATTTTGAAAATCCATCGCTGGTTGCCCTAATAATCGCAGGTAACCTTCGCGCGGGTAAAACGTATTCGCGTGCCTGGGGGTACTGCCAAGTTTTGACAATGTTAGTGGCTGTGGAGCAAAACATCAGACTACTGCAGATTGAGTGTAGGCGCGAAAAGCTACGGATATCCAGATTTTTATATATAGTAATGTCAATACCCTTTTCGAGGAATGCCATTAATTTTTCAACAATGTTTTGAAGCAATAGAAAACATGAATAAAACACAAATAACAGAATACGTTAACACATCCTTAGATTTGGGTTATGGTCATATAAAAAGTCAGAACAAGGGTTATTGGATTAATTGGAATGACTGAATATCAGACCTTGTGTGTGTAATGTAGAGATGTAGCCCAATCATATTGAAGTAGAAAGCAATGTTTTAGAAACCCTTTCCAAAGGCGCTTTACATAACCCTTAAGGTAAAATGCAAATTCCATTTTTGGCCAGCTATGCAAACTCTAACATTGATTGATCCCGCAAAAGGTGTTCAATTGGTTAAAGGCATTTAGAGTAATCAGATTAAGTTACTGAGTTTGAGTAATCAAAAAGTTACGTTACTGATTACAAATGTGGACAGGTAACTTGTAACTGTAACAGATTAAATTTCATAAGTAACCTACCCAACCCTGTGTGTAGTGCTGGAAAGAATAAAAATGAATTGGGAAGATTACTATTGCAAGTCAGGAGGAAAATATGTGTGAGAGAGAATGTGCAGTAAATCACACACACACTCATGAGTTAAAAGGATATTATACACTCTTTCTCTCTCACACACACACACACTTAGAATTACATGTGCTTGTTCACATAATATACCCAAGTACACGAACCCAAGATGTGTTGGGAATCAACCAGCTCAATAAAACCAGTAGGAAGAAACTATTATCTAAAAGATTTAAAGGGGCATTTGGGGTCAGTGCCAATAAAAGGACTAAACTAATAAGTCTAACAAGATAAGGGTAGGCTGTAAAAGGGGGATGCGTGAGAGAGAATGACAGACTTCCTTCTGCAGGAGAGAGCTGTAATTCATTTGCATGAATGTAGCTTTTGTTTTCTTAGATCTAAAGTGTGGTTTTGATCTCTAAAGTTTAATATTTTTCTTTTCATATACAAGTTACTGATAGTTATAATACTGGTGACCTTGATAACTACTGTCTCTATCTCTAAATTGTCATGCCTAGCTGAAATCCTCAAGTCTTTGGTAATTATAAAGTTGTGTTCTTTTTTAGCTGACAACTGCATTCTGAATAAATATATCAATCTGGTTTTAGACATGGGCACAGTACTACTGCTACTACATTGGTTATAGAAAATATTGCCAAAGCACTGAGTGAAAAGTCAAATTGTGTGGCTCTGTTTATTGATCTTCAAAGGCTTTTGATACAGTTCATCATTCCATTTTGATAAAGATATTTACCTCATTGGGCTTGGCTAAGCACACCTGTTTATGGTTTCTGAATTACCTTACTAATAGAACCCAGGCCATTGTAACGGATGGGGTTGAATCTAATTTTATAGTAATTTCAAAATAATATGCATTATATTTTTCACGCCACTGATGTCAACAGTTTTTGAAGGCAGGATTTTAATGCCCAGATTGTCTACAAAAATAACCAGTCACAATTCATGCCTGTTACCTCCAGAGGTTGTCAGGAAAATCAAAATGCAATTCACAACACAATGCGTCTTTTTATCATCTACATCAAATGTGGATATAATCGGGATGTAGACACATTCAAAATGTAATTGTAAAAAAACATTCATTAACAGTTTTTCTTGTCGCATGGAAATGTTTGTAAAGTACTGTTTAAAGTGTTGCACAAGAGGAGACTGTCACTATGCTCATGTAAAAGGATACATCCATTAGGGCAACCATGCTTCGACATGACTCCAAGCTGAAGCCTTTTGTTTCCTTTACACTTCCTGTCAAATGTGAAAAGATTACATTCTGTAATCTTAAATTACTGGAAATTATGGTCAATCTCTTTTTTACATACCTTGTAGGAGATTTACATTTAGACACCTCCGAAGCTGTTCAGCATCCACCTCCCCAAACTTTTAATGGCAAACCAAAATCATTATTGATTTTCTGATTGTTCTTACTATTACTACTTTTTCAACAATCTCAAATTATGTCTTCTCTGGCAAAATATTTTAATTTCACACTGCTATACAACATTTTGGGTTCAAATGAAATATGCTGTGAACTTGCCTGATCACAATATTGACGAAAAAGAGTTTGCTTGTCATCTATATCTTCTCCTTTAAGAGTGGGCTGAAATGTAATATATTGTAATATTTATTATTAAGAAAGGAAGGTGCAAAGCAACACTAGAGATATAAAGCAATGCATCAACTCAAATAATCAAAAAAAAACTTTTCCTTAAATACCTTTGGGATTTCCTCCATATATATGTCATTGGAATTCTCACTGAGGTAAATAAAAAGAAGAATTCTACTGAAAATACATGCATTATAGTGAAGTATGGATATAACCTATTGCGAGTTGTTGACAGTGGGGCTTCCAAGGCAATGTTACCTGGCTTGAGGAGATTGCATTAACGGTAAGATCTGAGATTGCACACATAACCCCAGACTGTCTGGTCCCAGCTTATCTACTAGTCCATCTAATGCAAATCACCCCTCTACCTCAGCTTCCTCCTCAACACCACCCAAACCAATAGAAATATGTGCTATGTTAGGTAATGTACCTCACACTGGTCACTCCAAATGACAATACTTTCTCAAGCTGCCCTTCCTTTCAGTCCAATCAGTCCAAATCTTTCATCACCCCTTAATTTTTCCAAAACAAATTGTCTGAACTTCCATCTAATCACTGCACCTGCTAAGCATCTAATCCATATTTGAATATTTACAATTTAATATGGTGTAATTTCATTTAAGCCTATTCCCTACATACTGTAGAGTTTTGATTGGATTTGTGTAACTGATTGTTGTCTTGCAATCTTTATACCTTTTTCCATGTTGTCATCACCAATAAGAGTTGGTCCTTAATTGACACACCTTTTTAAATAAAGGTGACATTGAATGAAATTGCATACATTGTCTCAACTGGACATTACCCTTTAATGATGTATTGTCAACTGACTTGATTGAATTGAAAACTGGCCCTGATTTTGTCTCTGACCACTGACAGTTAAAAAGCTAAATGTACATTTTTATGAGACATTATACTGAAAGATCACAAGTTAGAAAATGACTCACTGTATATGGGTCTCCACCTTGGAGAGGATGGACAGGATGAAGGAGGCGGTTTCATCTGGGTTGAAGGATGTAGGCACAATCAGGTATTCACCAGGATTCAGCCAGAACAACCCCATCACTGTCCGAGAATCTATGTATTTCTTGGTTTTGGCGACGGGCACATTGGTTTTGAAAAAGGTTTTAGGAAACTTCCCTCTGTGTCCTTTCATCTAAGATTCAGAAAAAATTTAAGTTTCAAAACTTGTGCCTAGAGGTATCTAAAATGACACCATATTTTAAGTAGTTATATTTCTGTATTTGTGAAATCTGTAAAAGTGACTTACTTGTGAGGGGACCTGTTGAGCAAGTAATAATAAGAGAACTGTATTATGAGCAAGTAAAGACAACAGCACTTTTTATCCCAGGTAAGATATTTCAGTGTAGCAGCAGCATTGCACAATATAAAATACACTACAGTAATCATAATAATTATGAATTAAATGTACATATACATTTCAAATGTTCAAGGAATATATTCAGGCTTTTGTGAGTCCAGAGTGGTGGTGGGGGTGGGGGGGTGTTGTGAGTCCAGGGGGGTTTTGACTCCAGAGTGGTGGTGGGATTAATTATTAAAAACAAAGATTAAAATGCAGAGATAATTGAATACTGTATCTGGATTTTTTTCTCTGGAAGGACATTATGTATATATACTGTATGCTGAAATCTCTGCTTGAAAATTGGCACACCACCTCAGGCTCCACATTGAAACAATGGAGCCACACTTGCTTCAGGGTATTCCTTGTCTGCTTTTAGATTTGTCCATAATCTGCCAAGAACCTTGGTGTGATCCTAAACCAACACCTTGTCATGCTCCGCAAATATCAAAGGGTTGACTTTCTCTGGTAGGTTCATGTTCCACAACATTAATTAACTCAAAGGGCATCAAAGGAACTAATTCAGTCACTTGTTATCTCTCGTCTGGACTACTCCAGCTCACTTTGGTAGGGCTTCCTGCTTGTGTAAACCTCCGCAATTTACCCAGAACACTGTAGCCTGCCTGCTGTTTAACCTTCCACACAGGTTTCCAGTTTAAGCTTGCATCCAGTACAAGACTAAAGTGCTTTGTTGTGGAGCAGCAAGAGGAACCACCCCTCCCTAGCTCCTGTTGTGAGAAGTTGTGTTGTATCTACATGAGACCTTTGTTCTTCCACTTCTGGACTTTTTTCAGCTCTCACTCAGCGAAACTTGCATCCTTTCGATGCTAGGACTAACTCCCATTTTTCAAACACCTCTGAAAATTGTGGACGAAAGAGGAGCACTAACCTCAAAAATGGAAAAGCCAACGTGGAGTGTTTTGGCGAGGCGTCTGTTTCTCTTGTCAGGTTTTTGCATCAGTGTCACCAGGATGTTGTAGTCACCCTGTGTCGCAGAGCAGTCCTTTTTCAATCCTTCAATCTTCACCCGATACTGGGGATTGATCCAGAAAGTGTCTGAGAAACAGCACAAACATTTTGGGATAAGTTGAGGAGAATAATTCAGACAGGTTTTTTTTGGTAATTTCTTTGTAATAGGAAAAACCTATCAACAAGAATACAATTTACCAGGGAAATTAATGCAACCCCCAGCGGTGGTTCCTGTAACCCATCTGCCCTCATGGACAGTGGCCGTCCAGTGACAAGCAGGGTTTTTGTCAAGAAAGTCAGGGCACAGACAGCAGATATCCACAGACTGAAAGTGCTTACAGAAGTCTTCAACAGTTATCCTAAGAAGACAACAAACTTGTGAATTCATTCTGATTTTGAAAAATCACTATTGATTCATACTAATTGATATTGACATTTAACTTTCAGTAATGATTCATACTGGCACAGGAATTTCAGCACTGATGTGTCTTCACTGGCACTATTATTGAAATCTCTGTACTGATGGGTAGTGACAGTAGTCGCTTATCACAAAGCGTAGACATTTCACTGCAAACAAATGCCTGAAAAAGACTATTTACCAGAATTCCCCATCCTCAACCACTGACAGACACGTCTTCCGATCGCCAGGACTCACTGTTTGCCACAGGGAGGAACTCAGAGAAAAACACACATCATGTCAGTAGCTCGGAGGTAAGACTCCTGGGAAATGTTAGTTATAGCTCTCCAGAGTCTGGATACTGCTTTTAATTTAGTTGCATGGTTTTCCCACCTAGTTATTTTAAGATTAATGAACTAATAAACTGATTGTTGGAGATTTGGTGGCAGTCAAATTATATGTTGATGAGAATGGGATAACAATTAACTCGTGCGTGGCTTCTAAATGTAATGGAAAGGTTGGAGGGATGAACTGACATACAGTGTCATTACAATCTTGCCCTTTCAGCCCCAAACTAGCTCCAGGGTCATTATCATCTGCAGATACTGATGACATGTAAACAGTCAATATGACAGTATTACTGCTGTGTTTTTTTTCATAAAAAATAAAAAAAGAATAGAAAATGTATTTCTTACTTATCGCTCCAATCTCCTGTCCACTCCACTTTGCCCCAGGGATTGTAGACACGGATTAGATTCACTGGCCTTCCTTTGCTCATGAGCTGTAAATGACATCATCTGTAATCTCAGAGCAGAAACACCAGTATTCTGGGGCAGGACATGAATCTGGGTCCCGCATGAGAGAACCAAATATCTTAACCAAAAGAAATGCCATAATGGGACAAATGTTGATAGTGCTTTTGATGTAGCCGACAGCACTCTACAGAGTGCCTTTATGGAATGTATTCAGTCCCCTTTACTTTCTCCAAATGTTGTTGTGTTATAGACTTAATTCATAGTTAGTTTTTCTGACCCTTTGCCATGCCACTCCAGACTGAGCTCAGATGCACCCTGTGCCTTTTCTAGAACTTTCCACAAGTCCACTTGTGGAGAACACAACAATTGATAGGACATGATTTAGAAAGACACACATGTCTATATAAGGTCTCACACTTCTCATTGTGTGTCAGTGCAAAACTTAAGCCATGAAGTCCAAGGAACTCTGTAGACCAAAATAGTGTGAAGTCAGATCTGGGGAAGGTTATGTGAAAAATTGCTCAAGCATTGACAGTTCCTTGGAATACACTGGGTTCCATCATTTTGAAATGGAATAAGTTTGGAACACCAAGATTCTTGCTATAGCCGGCCATTGGTGTGTTCCAAGGGAATGACATCAATTATGGCAGTTCCGTCGATGGAACATTAGTCAGAGATGTGTAATATAAACATGTTTGATCAAGTGTCTAGCAGACCAGTAAAGGAGTAATTTACAAGTATGGATAACAGATTACTTCAAGTTCAGTGGAACAAGTGACTCGCTGTATATCTTGACCCTGAAAGGGCTCCATCCAAGTGTGAGAGCGAATTAAGAAGCCTGAATGTCAACCACACAGCCAAGACAATGCTGGACTTCGGGATAAGTCTGGGAATGTACTTGAGTGGCCCATCCAAAGACGGGAAGTGAACTCTTATTAACAAATTTTGATGGATGTTTGTTGTACAATCCCCATTAATTCTGACAGAGCTTAAGAGTATCTACAAATGAAGAATGGGAGAAACTGCCTAAATCCAGCTGTGCAAACCAGGTAGAAACTTACCCAAGAATCCTCAAAGCTATGATTGCTGCCAAGAGATTTCTAGAAAGTACTGAATAATGTGTCTAAATGCTTATGTCAATATGTATTTTAGTTGTTTTATGTTCCTAAAAATATAATTTTGCTTTCTCAATATGGGTATTGTCTGTGGATTGATGGCAATTATTTCTACATCAAAAATGAATTCTATTGAACAGTGCAGACTGTATAGAAAATGTGAGGTTGTGAATACATTTCACAGGAACACAAGAATAACTAATGGCTTGGGTAGGGTTCATTTCGGTTCATGAGAATTATCACCACAACCGCTCCCATTTCCCTTAAGTTAGGTCTGCTGAATGTAAATATTGCCCAAGCAAATAAAGTATATTGACAAAGACATACACACAGGGGGTAAGTTACCTGAATAACTCCTGTGACGGTGTAGGCATGACCCCTCACTAGTCCATTTGGTGCCACTGTGTTCCCTGGTGTTTCCTACAATAGACACAAGTAAGTAGGTATTACAGGTACAGCAATCAGACCATTAAAGAACAGAGGTTTCCGTCACATAGTAGGACACGGCTACTAACGGTGACATAGAAATGCTTTGTTGACACACTACTTTTTATATATTTTTTTTAACAATAGAAAGACCAGGCCTATGGAAACATTGTTACTGTACTGGAAAAGTTAAAGGGGACTTGAGTTGTGTGTTGAGGTCGCTTTCGAGTTTAGGCATTATCGTATGGGACTGTGTTGGATTTTGGCAAGAGGCCTATCAGTTATAGGTGGTGTGTTTGTGTGTGTGTGTGTGTGTGTGTGTGCGTGTGCGTGTGCGTGCGTGTGTGCGTGTTTGATGTTGTACCGCAAATCTAGAATGGGTGTGTATCTCACTTGGGTGTTTGAAAATAAATTAGCTTTTTTATGTGGGTGTATATATTTGTGTACACCTGGATATGTGTGTGTATGCGTGGGTATGCTAATTTGTGAATGTGTCTGTATATGTGTACATACATTGCCGTTTAAACATTTGGGGTCACTTAGTAATGTCCTTGTTTTTTAAAGAAAATCAAATTTTTTGCCCATTAAATCAACATCAAACTTATCAGAAATACTGTGTAGATATTGGTAATGTTGTAAATGACTACTGTAGCTGGTAACAGCTGATTTTCGATGGAATACCTACATAGGTGTACAGAGGTCCATTATCAGCAACCATCACTCCTGTGTTCCAATGGCACGTTGTGTTTTTACTTATCCATGTTTATACTTTTAAAGATCATTAGACATCCCGTTTGCAATTATATTAGCACAGCTGAAAACTGTTGTGCTAATTAATGAAGCAATATAACAGGCCTTCTTTAGGCTAGTTCAGTATATGGAGCATCAGCAATTGTGGGTTTGATTACAGGCTCAAAATGGACAGAAACAAAGAACTTCCATTCCATGCAAGAAATTGCCAAGAAACTGAAGATCTTGTACAATTCTGTGCACTACAGCCTTCACAGAACAGCACAAACTGGCTCTAATCAGAATAGACAGAGGAGTGGGAGGCCCCAGTGCACAGCTGAGCACGAGGACAAATGCATTAGTGTCTAGTTTGAGAAACATGCTTGGTGTTAAATCTCCATTGATTTGATTTGGAGAGTGGTGGTGCTGCTCACCCCAGGAGGAGTCTCACATCCCATCAGGGAGTTACATTTGGCAGCTCGAAACAGGAGGTCCCACAGATTTGGAGGAGCGTCAGCAAGCGTGAATGTGATGTACACTCCTCCTGTGAAGTCCATCATGGCTTCAGAAGGGTTCCCCACATTCATGTCTGCATAGGAGCCACACACCCTGCCAGAATATGTCAGGTTATTCGGGCACAATCCAATAACAGAATGTTATTAAACTCTTATCACAATCTTGTTTGTCTCACTTACTTGGCGTAAGCTTTTTCCATCAAGGCGGCCCAGAACTCGTTGGGATTTTTCGAATGAACAAAAATGAGCTGGCCGTCAACTGTTGGCAGCTTGTCATCAATCACAACATCCACCCACCTACCAAACCTCCAGAACTGAAAGAAAGTAGAATTAGTATGTCCTGTATGTCCTCTACATGACTGCTTTCTACAAGCTTGATACAAGTGCACCCAGAGCCAAGACATAATTTATGAATTCTCAATACCACTCATATGACTTAATAACCACATTGAAAGGACAGCTTTCTTGATTTTGGCTGGAAATAGTGGGGACACTAGGACGAAAACTTAGACTAGTGGTCACCAAACTTTTGAAGATCGCTTATCACAAATGCAAGCCAAGATCTGTTTGTTGCAACAACAAAAAAACACTAGCAATGTAACACTTAGACTTTATATTTATTTTTACATTAATACAATTGTCATCGTTAACGCCAACAGTTACAAACTTAATACACACATGCAAGGCAGCAAGTGCAACAATATCACCTCGCTATAATATCTGTTTTTGTCTGTGATTGAAGAATCGCTTCTTTAAACTCACCGTTAGTAAATCCTTAATTGTGGCTAACTAAGATGTGGCTAGCACAGAATGATGCCACTGTAGCAACCTTGCTTTTTTTTAGCTTTGGGCTTTATTCAAATCTGTCAGCTATGCTTTAAGGCTGGATTTACAGTACCTCGTCTCATGTGTTTGTAGTTTGTGTATAAGTTCCTGTGAATTTCAGATGCACCAACTTGGATGATGCTCCAAGTTGCCTTTTTTGAAACAGTAATTTTCCCATTCCGCAGGGAAGTAATGTTTTTGCCCTTTTTTCACCCGACCAGCTGTTATATGGGTGTCGTTAGCCTGTTAGACCGCCCATTAAGGCACATCTATCAGCAGGAGATGTACACGGCTCTTAGGCACGTTGCCCCAACCAAGATTAACATAAACCAGGTAATTTAGGAATCTACTTGGAATGCCTTGAAGATCGACCAGTTGATTGTGATCGACTGTTTGGTGATCACTAGCTTAAACCAATAAACTACAGGGCTGGCATAGAATGACAGATGTTTAAATATGCCGGGTCATTTCTCAAAAAAGAATGTTTTATGCTGGATAGGTTATTTACCTTGAAATGGAAAATTCCGCAGTAATCGTGTTCAAAGCTTTGCTTTCCATGCACCACTTGTTCCATGATGCATGGCTGGAACGTTAAGGCCCCAATGGAAGCAAGAAACCAGCAATTTGCTAAACAAAAATTGTTTAAATACGTTCACATTCAGTTTGAGTACATCACGATGTTTGTAATACAAAAGGCATGGCATGCTATCTGATTCTTGCTAGTAATCAAATCACTCACCAGCTATTCCTTGCCAATAGTCAAACCTTGAAATTCCATCAACCGTAAAAAAAGGTCTTTTTGCAATTTCCTGGAAACACATGTATACATATTAAGAGCACATTTTAGATACATTGCATTCATATAATGAATACATTAATGAAATCCTCTTCAGTAGTGTTGTGTGGAGATTTGAATGAAGCCTAACATACCGCAGGTCTCAACCACTCCACTCTGCACATGTCTTTAGGGGAGAGTAGCCCTTCACCGATGGAGGAGTTGTCTGGGGGGAATCTGTCATCGATGTACTTATACCCATTGGACAAACAGATCTGCTTCAGCTGTTGGAAGTCTTGGTTGTTGAATTTCTCTGGGTTGGCAAGGGTCCCTATACCATCATTTTTGTAGCGCGCCTGCATTATACTCATGCACACACCAGGAGGAGGCATGGTTATATTCTATTGAGGATCTAAAGGGGTAATAATGCAAATATTGAAAAGGTATGGGTGAAGCCTAAATATGAACAACATAGTGCATTACTAACTATTGTAGACTAGTAACGATATAAAATCATATATTACATGCAACAGTAGTTCTTAACGGGAATCCTTAAAAGCATTATTTTTGTTTCATCACCTTCAATCAATTTTTACAATGAGGAGGTGAATTCTGAGCATTTGTAATTCAGTCACATTGTCAAATTCAAAAATGTACATAGAACACTCATTTTACTTACACCCCACAACCATTCATTCGAAATATACAGTAAGTTTATTTCTTGCTCTCACTGAAGCTTGTGTTATTGTCAGACATACAGGTAGACATGGTGATAAATGGCTCCCTGTTAGTACACAACCTGATAGTTGAAAGGGTTCAGAGATGTAATGATCATTAATGATTTTAGAGGCATGTTTTACATGATCAACGCCTTGAAATTGCAAAGCTCCCCCAACAACACAATGTTTAGAAAAAGTGTTTCCACCTTGACTGAAAGTGACTTCACCCTGTTTCAGACAGATCACCACCAGTTTCAATCAAAATGAGGTTCAGGTGTGCAGCAGTTCTTTTGGGGCTGGTACACACTTCCCTGGTGGAGCAGCTACGTGACGCGAACCTGAACTGAATCGGATGTGCTTTGGAAGACATATACAGTGTCTCTCACAAATGTCATAATGGAGCATTGTTTTCTATATGCGCCGATTAACTGAACACTGTCAAATGCATCAGTAAAGATGTTGTGTGTTGTGGAACCAAAATATTTTCACGTGTAAATGAGGCTAATATGACGAAGCAAAGGATTCTTATTGTGAGAGCTGTTACAGCAAAGGACAGAGTGAATGTGGAGCTGTTCATTGCATCGACAGCTGAAGCTCTGCGGGACAACACTCCTCCGTACATGTGACAGCAAGTCTTTTCTATGAGCTGTCTTTTGTGCCTCTTTTCACCTGAAAGACACTTTTGGTTCCCAGCGGGCTCATCCTTTAAGTTTCTTACAAATCAACTCAGAGCCATGAGAAAATGTCTCTTATTCACTTTTTTGTAGTTGTGAACAAAAAGTTAACATTGTAGGTATAAATGGAACACAAAGTGGCCCAAACCATAGGAAGTTTAGTCCTATAATATGATATAATATAGCAAAAGTTTTTACCCATATGGTACATTATCTTACAAATTAGGTTGAGTCATATGGTCTATCACCAATTACAATTGATGAAATATTTGGAGGAAAGAAATACAGTATGATCATATGATCTGATAAAACTGGGCACTGCAAAACATGTAACAAACTAGGTAGTGCCAAGGGTATTCAAATTCCTCACTTAGAAATACATACTTTAGCATGTCACAATTGTAGACGTTTTACTTACCTCAGACAATCACGGTTTGAATCTTCTGTAAACCAATCCAGGTCCTAGTCTTATATATGTACCTGAAAGCTCCCAAGATTGACCACGTGATGTTGTCCACAGTAGACTATGAAATAATTAGTCCAGAAGCACAACCCACTGTGCACACCAATCTTGGGAGCTGTGCCAAGTCTGTTGTCATAATATCTTTTCATTTGTTTTCAAATGACAAATGTGTACTTTTTGAACTTTTAGTGTACCTTTTGAATTCAACCGTGAGTTCTTTAGAAATGAGCCAATTGATAACTGTCACATCAGAAAACCGAAAGTATGAGTATTTTTTACCTGATTAGGAACACGTCTATGTTTTATGGTTGCCGGGTCAAAGGTTTATGTAAGAGATGTTGATTGTACTTTGTGAGTCTCTTAATGAATAACTTTTAACTAGATTTTCAGCCAGTGGACCTGCAGTAGCTGATTGGAACTTTTGTTTCTCTGATAATAAATAAGAAGCAGATTAAATGAATTACATGACAGAGCAATGGAAACCGCTGTAGATTCATGTTGCCAGATAAAAATCTGACTGTGGATAACTGAAATGTATCCTGTAGAAGGGTTGCAGGTAATGCACTGCACTAACCTTAATCCTTGTTCTTTCTTATACTGTATAATCTTTATTTTATTTAACCATTATTTAACCAGGTGAAACAATTAAAATGTTCCTGACTAAAAAACCTACCCAAAGAATTGAAATGTAAGATGATAGGACAGCACACAGAACCACATAAATAATAATAATAAACCCTACATTCTAGAAGTGGACTACTGTATGAACATCTTTTGCAATTTGTTCCAGTCACTAGCACTGGCAAATATGGAAATATGGAAAATAATTAATGACCAAAGGAAGTTAATGCTGTAAGAGTAACAGGAGTATTTGGACAGTGACACAAGTGTTATTATTTGGATCAGTGCTCCAGCACGTTGGATTTGAAATTAAAAAAAGACTACCAGGTTAAAATGCAGGTTCGAGTTAAAATAACAGGTTGAAGTTTAATTTGATATTTTGTCAGATTTAATTTACATCTATTAAATGTGAACCATTTATGGGCCTTTTATACATTCCCACCAATTTAAGGGGAACAAAAGTAATTGGACAAAGTAACTTAACCTTTTAAAAAAGATATGATGTTTACTTGGGATTAATTTACATTTTCAAAACTTTTAATAGTATGCATTTGGACTGAATTTAATATTTATGTAGTGATAATACTATTTTGTATTACATATACATTTTCATTGACTGAGTGAAATGTCATGGCATACTTAATGTCTTCAGATGTCACACCAGTGTGACACTATTAAGCCAATAGCTCTGCCCCTCACTCTACCCACTTAATGCAGTGGAATTCAAAAGCAGCATAATAAATAACTATTAATGAACAAATCAAATAACTATGAACAATCATACAACAATCATCAGTAAATGGAGTCAAATAATTAATGGCTCCAATAACCATTTCATGGCTTTTTAATGGTGCTGCATAACAAATTAGGCCTACTACAAATAAGCAAACTAACAATAATCTTGTTTTAACGCTCCAGAAAAAATTAAGAGACCACTGCACCTTATTCTTTCCTTTCCAAAAAAGTTGAAAAGGAAAGTTTTGAGTGAGGAACAGAAGCGTTCAATTTGCAGTGGTCTCTTAATTTTAACCCTTCTGTTCCTCACTCAAAACCTTACTTTTTGACTTTTTTGGAAAGGAAAGAAAAAGGTGCAGTGGTCTCATAATTTTTTCTGGAGCTGTATAGGATATCAACTGAGCAAAAATACAGAAAACAAAATAAGTTGTTCAAACAAGAAACTTATTCATTGGGGGAAAACATTTGATTTTGCAATGGGCTTCAGGGCTTCTGTAGAATGTTGTCTGGGTAGCTAGACTGGTTGAAGACAATATGTTTGCCTCTGGAGTGTTATTATAAATCTGAGGCAGTTCTTGTCTTTTGTCTTTTGTTCACATTGTTTTGGCCAAGGTATATAGTAATGTAAATTTGTTGCAATGGGAGGAGACATGAGTTCACCTTCAAATTGCTACTCAAATCATAAAATACTTGAGATTTTCTGTAACTTAGTGTGTGCTATAGTCATATGCCTTTAGATTAGATTGGACTATTTGTTGGTTTTAAATAATTACTACTTGGTGTGTAAAAATCTGTGTGATGACCTGTAACGTTTTTATGTAAACCTTAGCGAATGTTTTTAGAATCTCTGTCAGTCCCGCTGATCCACTGTCTTGTCTGCTCTCCATCTATTATTTGAATGTAATTTAGTGTGACTACCAAAAGGATTTTTAACAAGTTTGTGGACACATTTAAACCCTTGCCGGTAAGTCGAGTCAAACAGTATTATAGAAATGCCTTGGTAGACGATAAATGTGTTTTTGCTGAGCCAAGATATTTTTCAGTAATTTTTTAAAAATTTTTGTCTCAGCATATTCAGTAATACGCAACTGATGGTGTAGACAATTGAATATCCGATAACTAATAACTAGACATTGCCTTAGCGAACAAAGCCATTTTTAGGTCAACTTGTCATTTCGTAATCAGCTCAGTTAGAAACTCTGAATGCTGCTTTTCGCAAGCCAGTTGAGGCTACTATAATCAGAGTAACTCAAGAGTCACCTGAAAAACAGTACCTCGGCTTGAGTTTTTCGAAAATATATCATATTGTAAAAAGGCCATAACACTGCAAATTCCAAAACCCCACTGGATAATACAGTAACTAGTTGTCTGTATCCTGTATATTGGGTTGATACCTGTGATTTTCTACTTAAAGTACAGTGTCTTAAGATGAACTGTAAATCATTCTGGACAATAACCTGCTAAATGGTAAATATTTTACATTCACAGCTTATTTCATGAATTGAAAGAAAAAAAAACAGGATGTCATAAATGTTTAATTCAGATTATTTTTTATGTTTACATTTCAGGATTTCTTGGTAAAACATTACAGTGAAAGTTATTTTTCTTTGAGGGAGGCAGATAAATAGCTTTTTGTAACAGATCACAATTATGACTCTATTTTGAAATTAAACCAATAAGCTGTAGATTTAATCAAATACTGTAAGTAAATCATTAAACAAAACCATGCCATGATTAGATAATAAAAAAGAAAACACCCATTTATTCCATGTAGACAGACATATTGTCCTACTGTAGAATATCTTTTATGGGTGGTTTACATGTGTAACACAGCCAATCAGAGCCAAATCCATACAAGGCAAGTGACACATGAAGCAGCCCAGTTATACTGGTAAGGGCATCATCAGCATGTGAAAAACACACATGAACTTGTTTTCCTCTATCTAGATGTTTAATGATGCAAAAGGAAGAGAAGTGCCCATTGCCGTAGGGAATCTTTTGTTAAATGCAAGTGGCCCCAAAAAGCCTATATAAAGCAGTGTTGTGTCATTGGAGATTGTGGAAAGGTTCAACATGACTGCATTCTGAATCAGTTACAGAGGTAGGAACGTCGACTAGCAACTATTTGCAGTAGGGTCTTAAAGCAGCGAGGTTGAGACAGAATGGACTGATCTGTGGAAACAGTTAGAACAGAATAACAGACTTGAGTTAGATGTCTAGGCTGGGCACACCACTCGTTACACCACTATCTGTCTTCTCCATTTAATTTCACATTCCACATTTTTTTTCCTCCCAGTAATTCGCTAATAAATTCACACTTTTTAATAGTAAATTTTCTAACTGCACAACAATACTTACACCAGAAAAACGAGACAACATTTAACATCTGGGAAAAATGTAATTACATATACGCTCATAATAATTTTGCTACATTGTAGATGAATTTATTTGAAAATGTTCAGAATTTCTTTACCTGAGGGCTCAGGGTTGGCATATTTACACTCTGACATTACGTTAAGACTGATTAAGCTATTTCAGACCGTGCGGATAACACAATTTTAGAAAACTTGGAACACCAAATACCAGTAGATACAAGTCCGCTACTGCCCCAGTATTCAGACAATCAGAATCTGCCACTTGATTTTATTACATCAAAGTCCTTTAAGCAGACAATGCTTGTCAGAGCAAAAACCTCTGAGATAAAATGGTTGTCTGTAGAAGGACAACCATCTATACAGCGCTCCACCAATTCGGCCATTATGATACCTGAGTAAAAGGCATATGAAATGTCGCCTGAAGGACACCAAGAGCATGGCGAAAAACATTCTCTGGCTAATACCACTCCTACAGTTAAGCATGGTGGAGGGCACAATGGGGATTCTGCTCAGTAGCAGGAACTGGGTGACCGGT
Source organism: Esox masquinongy (assembly GCA_016801175.1). NCBI lineage: Eukaryota > Metazoa > Chordata > Actinopteri > Esociformes > Esocidae > Esox > Esox masquinongy. Next base: position 49,458 of record JACXGI010002130.1, read on the forward strand.
CAGTGTTGAGGGAAGGATGAACATAGCAAAATACAGAATGGTCCTTGAATAAGATCTGTTCCATGGTGCCCAGGACCTGAGACTTAGACTAAGATTTATTTTTCAGCACAACAGCAACTCGAAGCACACAGCCAAGACAAGCGTGGAGGTGAATGTCCTTGAGTGTTCCATCCAAACCTAGGATTTTAACCTCTGTGGGGAGACCTAAAGATTGCAGTTCAACAATGCTCCCAATCATACAGAGATTGAAAGGACTACATGGAATAATAGGAGAAACTGCCCAAATCCAGGTATGCAAAGCTGGTAGAGTCATACCTAAGAAGACTTGATCCTGTGATCGCTGACAAAGGCGTATCAACAAAGTACTGAATAAAGGGTCTGTACATTTACATTAGAATTTTTTCAATCATTTCTAAAAATTTGTTTTCAATTTGTCTTCAAGGTGAATTGTGTATAGCTTGAGGGCTAAACCAATACATTTAATCCGTAATGAGGTCTAGAACAAAATGTGGAGAAAGTGAAGGGGTCTGAGTATTTTCAAAAGGCACATTTATTTTTCTGAGATATAACTCTGTTCCGGCTGCGCTGTCCCTGCTTCAAATTGACTTTCAGTGACAGAAAGAAAACTTAAGCTTTTCTTGAAAGGAGACCAAACATTATTCCCATTCAAAAACGCAAACCTTAAATCATAACACAAAAAACCCTAACTCCTAACAATAAACCTAAGGCCTATTTCTACTTTTTGACTGAACTTAAGGAAATTTCTCTTTAACTGTTTCTCTTTGACTGTTCATGTTTGTCCATCGTTGTGGAGATTTTCACATGCCCATACACTCTGAAAGAGATCCCATAGACACATACCATAGTAACATGGTCTATTCAGTTAGAGAAATCAATGTGTTACCTTCCATGGATTGGAAAGTCAAATAATCCATTAGGAACAGGTAGACTTGCTGGGACTGAGTCGGTGACAGCTGACTGACTACATTATCACAGCCCTTGATGCTGTGACAAAAAAAAACATTGTTTCATTGATTATAAGACAACCCATTAAATTAACGATGTAGACTAGAGATCTGAAATGTACGGTATGTAAAGTCATCATGTCATGTCAAATCATATCCTTTATAGACGTTTCGTTTGTGCAAAGTCTGAATCTCACATTGCAGTGACGGAGTCACATCGGATATTCCTTGGGATAATGGAAAAGGTCCCTTGATGAATGCCTGGGAGGAATAACCGTAGATAGAACAGGAACCAGAGCTCAAAGCCCTGAGTATCTAGAGTGTTCATTTTTTGGGCTAGTGCTGTAAGTGTCATGTTTAAGAGGGTGTCTCGCAGTCCAGGCTGAATACTGGTCATGTTTACCTGTAAAGTTGAAAACATTCTGTGAGGAGGAGGCTTTGTAGATAAGTAGCACTAAATGTAGAAAATGTATTGCTAATAAAATAAAACAATGACAGCATGTAAAACGAGAGGCTGGTGTGACGACCATCCTTCTCTGTCTTCCTTTTGTCTTTTGTTTTCCTTTGTAGGCTTGTGGGCGAAGCTGGGAGGGTCACTGAGAAAACCTGGACCATGGAATGAAGGTCCTGGTTCCCCATTCTTCTGGGTGACCTCTCCCCACAAACACACTTTTGTTTTGAAGTTATGATTGTGTTAATAAATATACAATTATTTTACTGACATGTGTTTACCATTTACCATCACAGCCCAAGTGCTGGGTTGCGACACAGCACACTGCCTTTGATGTTTTTAGATTTCTGGAGACTAAGTCATAAAAGGTTTAGCAATAACTATAGACAGTGTTGATGGGAAGTGTGGAAAAAAAACAATTAACTCAATGAACACCAAAAATACAAACCATTGCAGCAACATCCACAAATGATTGGAAAAAAAGACCAATCTCTCCCAGATTGGATGACTGTAGAACCCATAGGAACACCTCTTCCACAAGAGTTTCATTCGCCAGGTTTATAGGGTCCAGTATAAATTCGGCAATCTGGTTTGGTGAAAAGTAGTCTAGAACTGCAAACTGGGGAGATGACAAATTATTACAAATGCACTTTTCCTCCAAATAGCGATAATTGTACACATAAACACATCAAATGTGTTAACTCTGACTATGCAAAGAACATCAACAAACAATCGATTTACCACTGAGATGTTCAAGGCTTTGAGATCTGAGTAGGTTACATATTCAGAGAACAGACCCAGGTTGATTTTAAGCCAGTCAGCGCTGTTGTGGATATCGCGGCTGCAAGCTAAAAGACACATGGCCGTTTCAATTATTGACAAGTGGAAAACATTAATGTGATATCTAATTGACAAGGAAGCCACATGCCAACTGCTCACTCATTTTCATGGGAGCGCAAGTTATCCAGCAGAAGCGATGGACAACCCAGCCCAAAGCCAACAAGCACCAAAAACTGCTTGGAGACCCTCACCTGGTCCATTGATAAATTGTAAAGTTCTCTTGAGGTATGTAGGCAGGACCATTGCAATGTCTTTTCTTCTATCGTTGGTCATTTTGGAGAAGGCGCTGGACATTCCTTTCACACTGTAAATTGGTGAAGATACAATTACGACATCATTTCCCCTCACGTTTTTTAATAGATTCAAGTAATCGCATCCATTGTTCTTCAAGAACTTGGCCCCTACTCACATGACTTGGTAGTTGGTGCAGTTGACGTATGACGTAGCATTAGTGAGCATTACTTCATTAAAACTGGGGAGGATAGGAATCAGCTTTACTTCGAACCATGCAATCCAGTCCACTTGCTCAAACTGGGGGAAATGAGGGCTGATGATGTAAAACGTCTGATTCATCATCACATCTCTCACGACCGGGAGGATGTCCACAACCTGTTGAAAGGCAGGAACAGTTGTCATACGCACTTTACAAATCATCCCGCCACTCCGTCAAACATTGACGGTACTAAATTAAAGCAGAAGATTGATGGGTTTCAAGTTGTTCATTGGGTGTCTTTCCCTATCCAAGGGAACGAGACAAAGGCATGGCTATCTATCGAGTTGAAAGCATGCCTTTGGTTTCCTCAAAAGTGCATTACCATTTCATTGGCGGTCAGTTGCGTTAGGAACGTGTCAGTGTTTTGGAAAGCATCTCCTTCCAGCAGCCGCTCAAACACAAGGGTGATGTCATTGGTGTCATTCAACACCCCAGAGGTCAATGTCCATTGTGCCACTTGGGTTGGGGTCAGCAGTGACAGAGTGTCCTTCTACAAAGAGAAAGAAAAGTGTGGCATGTCTCTGACTTGAATGGTAATATTACTGGGAGGCACATCATCCTGTAAAACACTCAAGTAACTTACACTGGAGAAGTCGCGATTGAGGACTATTAACTCTGGCAGTTCTGCAAAAACAGAAAAGACACCAAAGTTTTTCTGGAGCCAGTCCGTGCTTCCGCTGGTGTTAGAGACACAGCTGGTATCTGAAACAAAACAAGGATTTAAATTAAGCATTTCAAATCCCCCTAAGCAGATGATTTTAGTGAATGGTCCATGACATGTTTGGTTCTTTTTGTGCTTTCTAGAAGCATATATATTACCTGATGAGTAATTTCTTGTAAGGAATGGATAGATGAAATGAGTGAATATCACACGTTGTTGCTCCCTGGTCATAAATACCGATTGGCTGCTTAGAGCCTGAATGCTGAAACACAGAACAGAACATTTATGAGCTTTATATCTTGTTACATTTTACACCTACAGTATCAGCCATTGTAATAACGAGGGCATAGTTTATGTCTCTACATACACAATTTGGTAGGTCTGACAACTGAAGTTCTTGGAACTGAGACAGGAGAGGAAATTCCTGGATGGAGATGCCAAAAAAGGGGAGAGCTTCATCATGAACCACTTGTTGATAAAACTGGCGTCGTTCAGCTGTGCATTACTGAAGTTGTTGATTTTGACCTCTCCAATGGCATCAAGGACATTTGGAAAAGCTAGACTACTGATGTTGGGGTCCTGGAAAAGTACCAAAAGATTTAGATTTACATAGTCCACATATATTGCCAATATTTTCATCTAATTCTGGTATTCAACATACAATTCTGGAGAATTCCAGAAGAGCCTGGTCCAGAACAGCAGCATTATTTTGGAAGAACAGTTTCCAGATTTCTGTGGAGTAGGCATAATTGCTCTCCAGTTCACCTTTCAGTAGAGTCACCAAGTTGTTGGCTGATAGATTGGTTGTCTTTAAGAAAAGAATGCAGTCATGTGAACAAGGAAATTGACAACTGCTACATTAACATTAATACAATTTACAGTGAAAATTAAGACAAATGGTTCTGTACCCCCGACAACATTCCCTTAAAATGACACAAAACATCTTACTGGGGAACAGGCATAGTCAGGGATGTTGAAGTTGCAAAGGGATTCAGAGGAATTTCCAGATGACAGTTCTTGCTCCAGTTGTGAACTGTAGGAAATGGTAAGGAAAAACTCATTATTACTTAACAAATTATACTTTGTTTACGAATTCTATATGTTGTGCATTGTATGTACATTGTTGCATTGAACCCACCTGTTGGCTCCAGCACAAAGATTTACCTCTGCAATAGACAACAGAATAAATGAGTTCTTATGACACAAAAGAAGCTCGGTGGCTGGTCCAGCGGTCCAAAGCCGATGCCTCATTTTCAAATACGCAGCAGATACCTACATATGTTTCGGGCCTACTGTTATTCAGTACACTATTCTCTGCCAATAAAGCATAAAAGCCTGAGACACAACTGTATATACCAGTCAGATTAAAGTAATCCTGAAATTCTAGAATAGCATTAACTTACCATTGACCAATGTTTCTTTGCACTAAAGGGAAAAGACAATATTGTTACCATTGCAGATATCCATGAGAAAACAAAAGACATACTTGTGGTTTTGATATGTGCTTTCTTTCTCTGTATTGGGTAAACATGTATCCAAGCAAAAAAGAAACATTGACAATTAGACAGTACTTACAACAATAAAAACTGGTGGTCTTGAGCAACCTGCGTTTGAGATAATTGAAATAAGGCCAATGAATTTGTGAGACACCTTCAATTATGTCATAAAGCCAAATAACCCAATGCCTGTTTGGAGATGTCTCTGAATGCTTGTTTCAGATGATACAGTGACTGTTGTTAAAAACACATTTTCACATACGCTGGAATGTCTCCATCAGTGCATTCATGCTTGACTTCACCCCCTGTGAGAGGTTTGATGGAAGAGATGCCAAACTTTGGTCGAGACCCAAGTATCTAAGTGAATTGGAAATGGGAGATGTTGGTAATATCGTTCATCAATTTTTACTTTATTACGTGGTGCCATAAATGTCTAATGCGTGCAAATAACTCTCTTACATGGCATTGTAAGATTCACAAGTGATGTTTAGAGGTATTACAACCAAACTGCCAGGAAGGAAGCTGGCCAGCAGAACTTCCAGATTGACTTGGAACCACAGCCTGAAGTCTCTTGGCTCGAAGTCGTAGAATTTGGGAGCAAGAGCCGTCAAGGTCAGGTTTAGCATTGTGTCTCTTACGGCTGTGTTTATGATGAAGGTGATGTTTTCCTGGAAAATGAAAGGTTAACAATTTAGGAGGATATCATTTCATTTAAATTGTTATACGTTGGCCAATATGCGAGTCTCACTGGACAAGGTCCATCCCAACTAGAAAGTGATGAACCCCACCTGCATGGTGACTTCAACAAAAGTCACATAGAACTCTTCTAGCTGCATTTCAGATTCCATCACGCTGATGAAAACTTCCCTCACTAGAGTCTCATTCTCCAGAGCGCCACTGCTTGGGTCTAGTATCAATTCAGCTTTCTGGTTTGGTGAGAGGATGTCTAGAACTGCCACCTGTAGAGATGTGGACACATAAATATCATCAAACTGTTTAATTCTTAGTAGAACTGCAAAACACCTTGGAAAACATTTCTTTTTTGCCTAAAAGGACAATCAGAATGAAAAGAATTTCAATGACTGGCACACTTTTGTGCTGTTGTGTGCTGGCGTTTGTAGAGACCAGGCTGAATACCATGATATCCGACCCAGCCATCACCCCTGCTGGTTTTTCTATCTACCTGCAGGTCAGATCTTCGGAGTCAGGTAAACGTAAGGGCGGAGGGGTCTACATTATGGTTAACTCTCGCTGGGGCAAAAATATATTTGTACTACATAGATGTTGGGTGCCATGACACAATCATTTCATTGTGCAGGATGACGCTGTGTTATTCAGTACATTTGACAAATAAACTTGAAACTTGTTTTACTGGGGAGTAATAGCTCGACAAACATCTTACACTGGAGAAGCCTTGATTGAGGAGACGTAATTCAGAAAGTTTTGCCAAAACAGAAAAGATTCCAAAGTTTCTCTGGAGCCAGTCCATGCTTCCACTGGTCTTTGAGACACAGCCAGGATCTGAAACCAAAGCTGTGAGGAAATTAACTTTCAAAAACCCTAAGCAGATTATTTCAAATGTTTGGCCATGAGATGTATATTCAGTAATTTTTTTTTGCTTCACTGAAACAAATTACCTGCTGAGTAATTTCTTGAAAGGAATGGATAAATGAAATGAGTGAAGATCATTCTTTGTTTCTCTGTGTCCAAGTATACTTCATCATCACTTAATACCTTGACCCTAAAGTAAATAAAAAACATATTAAATGAAGCACAATTGAGGCCGACACCTATTATAATATGGAATCAGAATTTTTGTCAACGCACAATGCCTGATACGAGCTGCAGCGGAAGTCTTTTGTGCTCAACAGGGTCATGAAATGTTCGTTAATGTAGGGTAAAAGAGGTTCCAGCTGGATTTTGGACCACTGGAGGATGAACTGGACATTTTGGACATTTTCATTGTTGAGGCTTGTCAAAACTCTGAAAACATCGAGGACCTCAGACGTCGATACTTGTTTGCTCTGAAATGAAGGGTACAGTTTACATTGTTTCATCTTTACATTGTTTTTAGTGGAATGTTTCATCTTTACATTATTTTTAGTGGAAAACATCCTCCATGTCATCTTTTTTGTTCATAACAAGGCAATAGTAATTTCCTTTTAGCTGTGGAGTTATGTTAAGTACTATTTGAGAAGGCAGGGTTTCTGATGTTTTAAAAAAAATGTCAGGCACTCTGCAGTCCAGGCATGAGGAAGCCAGGGCAGAATAGAACTTTGACCTGGTTGAGTGAAACCTGTTCTCCCATAGGTGTGAGAAAGACAGAAGACTCGAATTGATGGGCAGTTCCCCAGTTCAATTCAGTTTGCAAGTACAATGTTCGTAGAGTTCATGCAAGCTTCAACTGAAAGCCAGTGGATCGTGTGGAAGAATGTTTTCACATGAAGGAACTTGGCAATGTTGAACACCAGACAAGCTGCAGCATTCTGGATAAGTTGCATATGTTTGATGGCACAAGAAGAGTGGTCTACCAATAGTGAGTTGTAGTTCAGAGATGAGATGACAAGTGCCTGGGTTAACACATGCAACAATTCCTTTGTTGAATTAGGTTGTACCCTATGTATAATTCCTGTGTTAATTTAGGTTGTACTATATGTATAATTTCTGTGTTAAGTTAGGTTGTACTCTACATATGTTGTGGAACATGAACCTGCAGAAGAATGTAACCTTGTTGTAGTGGCCTTCATGTTTGTGGAGAATGATATTTCAGACCAACGGTCACACAAACATTCTTTACATTCTGGAAGTTGTCAGCCGTTATGGAAGGGTCTTCTCCTAGAGGAAGAGGAACTCTTTCAGGCACTTGTTGCCACATGGATATCAGAAGGGGGAGGATAAAAGTAGTTGAGTGTCATCTGCATAAGAATGACAAGACAGACATGCAGTATTTAAGGATAGTACTGACCCAAGTGGCTTGGTGTGTAAAGAGAAAAGGAGATGGCCTAAAACCGAGCCCTAAAATACATTAATAGTGAGTCAGGGTTAGGGGTTAGATTTAGGTACTGTATTAAAGTTTGGGTGTTATGGGTAGATACAGAAAATCATGTTTTCAAAGGAAAATACTTTTTTAACTCTTTGTCAAACACATCAATAGATACAAACAGATATGCCTGTTATAAAGCCACCATGTGGTGTATAAATGTTCTTGTATATTATGAGTTTTGACAGTGTTTGCAACATTTCTACAAAACATTGGTAATATGCAAATATGCTTCACTGATTTACATGTGACGTTAACACTTATTGTTTTATTAGTTGTTTTAACTTCGAAAAGTTTTGCATCAATCTTTGTCCATAGATGCAACTTATTAAGTACTTCGCTAATAGGTCATTCAGTGCCAAAGGAGTAACATTTTAGGTATCTTTTCCCTCAAAAATACCAGAAATGATCTGAAATCCATCATGGAGGACATGGGTTACAAAGGCATATTGGCTCAATTTCGGGAGAGGGACACATGTACCAAATGTTATGACATTAGATCAAGCAGGGTAATCGACCTGACCATAGTGGTGTGTGAAACATCACACATGCCAGACGTGCACATGAAGAGAGATTGACAGTCCCCTTCCCAATATTACTGCATGACATCCAGCTGTAAACATAGTAGGATTATTAGCTTAATACTGATAATGATTTTAGGTACAGTGTAAGGGAAAAACATTGTGTAAAAAAAATATTAAATACCAGAAGTAGGAAGACTTTTATGGTTAAGTCCATAATTTGTCTGAGTTCTTGTTGCAGCACTCTGATCTCCTGATCCATGAGGGTTTGATTATTGTCTCTCACCAGAAGCAGCTGGTCAATCAGGACCTCCACAGCATCTGAAATCTAAATGTATAGAATGTCATACACTACCGGTCAAAAGTTTTGAACACCCCAATTTTCCCAGTTTTTATTTAAATTTAAGCTGTTCAAGTACAGTGAATAACCTGAAATGGTACAAATTTAAGCAGTAAACAGCTTAAATTTTACAGGTAAAAAACAAAAAGTTTAGGTTACCAAAAAACGAATTATATAAAAGGCTTTTTTCAGGAAGTAAGAAATGGGTTCTGCAGCAATGGAACTAAATTAAGCCTTGAAAGTTGTTGATAATAATTCCTTCAGGTGTCCCTACTTTTGCTGAGTACTCTGTATAAAAGAGGTGTTGGAATAGACTGTGTTGCTACACCCTCTTAAGAATTACTTTGGAGAGTACTGTACTGCATGAAGTAGTTTATTGTGATCATAATGGCAAGAAAATGGCAATTAGCAAAGGAAGACAGACCATTATAATCCTTTAAAGTGTGGGTCTTTCCTTTTGAGAAATTGCAAAGAAAGCAAAGTTGTGAGTACAGTTTCCTACACCATCAAAAGCACATGAAAACTTGAAGATACTCTGACAGATAGAGGTCTGACAGACCCAAAACCACAACAGAATCAGAAGACACATTTCTGAGAGTCAACTGCTCACGTGATACCTAAGGGGAAAATAATAAAACGGTAGACTTCAAATCATGGAATGGCATGCACAGTCTCCAGATTTAAACCCTGAACTGTGCAGAAGGGTGAAAGCAAATCAACCTACATGCAAATGTTTCCCAAAAATGTTGGGAAGAACTTTCTGAACATTATTTCCATTACAGAAAGAATGCCGTGGTTTTGTATGGTTGTTATGTCTGCAGAAGGTGGCTACTGTTATGAGCCAAAAAATGTTTTTATATTTTGTAAAAAATGAATTCCATTATTATTTTTGTCTCCTATTGTTTATTTGTTCTATGCTTTAATTTCAGAGTACATTAAGACATTTATCTGTGTGAATAAAAAAATGAAAAATTGAGGAGTTCTAAAACTTTTGAGTAGTAGTATAGATTATAAAATTGTACAGTAGGTATAATTAATCGACTTACACTGGAACTGGCCTGATTCAGTGCCGTTGAATTGCAAGCCCCTAGTGAGGCATTGTGTATAGTTCTGTTAATCAGAAAATCAAATGGTGAAGTTGAAACGATAGTATTCATTTTGCTCATGTTGAAGTAAATGTGACAGCATAGAACTAAACAACAAGAACTGTGATAATTACTCAGCACACTAACCTGTTTTCTAGGCTCCATCGATGTGTTTCTAGGATTTATAAAATTAATTAATGGAAAATGTCGTAAGTATTTAATAAGACATGTCTGTTTGTCTTTTTTCATGGGTCATGTTTTCATGGGTCATGTAAGAAAAGAAAAATGTAACTAAAATATTTTTTGAAAATAAAAATAAATGCGAGGGTAAGGTCAGTGTAACGCCTTCTCAGTTTATTAATTTATTAATCAACCCACTTTTTTAATTCTCTATTTACGGATATCAAGTAGATTAATAAACTGATAAGTGTTACCCGGACCGGTTAACAAAAATATTTAATTGTATGAAAAAATAAATTCAATAATATGAAATAAATAAATAATAAATAGATTCAAAACTTGGTAAAAGTGTATGCTTAACCCATTAAATGGATTTTCGCGTCCAATCTTAACATTTCTTGGTTCAAACATGATTTTTTTCACGTTTGTTTTTTCTTGCGATAACAATTTCTTCTGACCTTCGTTTGAATCAACATTTCTCTAAACCAAGTTTGGAACCTCTGAACTTTCATCAATATCTGTGTCTGTGACCATGGCAACAGCAACATCAATGCAACCTGGGAATAACAGTTTGTTATTCTGTTCAAATGTATACATATAGCCTAGCTTATACAATTCTTAAACTTCTCTCCACAGATTGCATTGGAAAAGCAGTGCATGGAAAGGCTAATATCGATCATTCAATGCCAAGATAAAGCCCCGCCTCCACGCCAATAGAGGCTCAAAACTTGGTTTTGAGAAAAGATGATTCGAACGAAGGTGGGAAGAAATTGTAATCGCAATTAATGTCACAAGGGCAGGACACCAGGCACAGAGCGAGTGTAAGGAAACATCCTTTTATTATTAAGCACAAAATCAGCAAAAGGAGAGGCAAACCAGGAGCTGAGGCACAACACAACCGGCACAAACAATGATCCACAACATTAAGGGCCAAAAGGGCAACTTAAATAGGGTCCCCAATTAAAGGCATCTGCCCTGCGTTGCCTCTAATTCGTGAGCCTATTTAAGTTGCCCTTTTAGTCATTTATGTTGTGGCTTATTGTTTGTGCCAGTTGTGCTTGGGCTGTGTGCCTCAGTTCGCGGTTGGTCCTCTCCTTTTGTTGTTTTTGTGGTTGAAATTAAAAGGATGTTAACCTAATCTCGCTCTGTGCCTCGTGTCCTGCCTTCCTTCGACCGTGACAATTTAACCATATTGTGTAACTTTTAACAGATTTCTTAAATGATCTTCAGCAAATACAAAATACCAGTTAATTCACATTAAACTAGTTTGTAACAAATTATTAATCAGTTTATTTCCTACCATTCATAGTTTTTTTATTGCTCTGAAATACAAAAACATTTAATGTTGCTACATTTAAAATATATGCAAGAAATAAAACAACAGAATCAATATTTAAACATAATAATTCACAATAACAATAATAATTATAATAATATTAACACTTTACCCAATGCACTGAGAATGAGGCAACTCATTTACCAGTACAAGAGCATGAAATTGTCTCGCATTGACAGACAACCTACTGTACCTCTGCAGAGATCAGTGTAGCTATGCAGCCTGAAAGGGACGAAGAAACAAAACATGTTAAATGATTTTTCAAAATTAACATATTAACCGTATGTTGAGATTTTTTGTCAGTTTGAAAGTAACTTACCGACTCCTATAGCTGAGATTAATAGGATCCACACTTGCGTAGAGGGGCTTCCCATCCTGAGGTTGGTTAATGCTCAACTCCACATGTATGACGACCTTTGGTGCATGTAAACTAAATAAAGCATGTAAAGAAACACGAGGTAGCATCTGATAACACTGTTACTTGTCCAGGGATCTTTTAATTCAGGGGCCTATGCGGCTAAACCCCTAGGGACCCAAGCCATTGGAGGGCCCCTTGATGCAGAGCAAAATGGAAATTGTGTTTGATGGATTTTTTCTTTTACTGTAATTATCTTCCACAAGCTTGGGGACTGAAGAGGCGGACAGAAATGACATTGTAAATGTAGAAATATCAACTGTCAAATGTGACAGTTGATATTTTGAAGATGTCAAGGAAGTATGTAAAAAAGCACATTCCAGTTAATTATGCATATTTCAAATCAGGATTCCCAACATTGTGCAGTAATTGATCCTGCCCTTTAGTTGACAATGATTGGCATTTTAAAAATGCTGAAATTCAGTTCAGCCAGAAAACACCTTGTTTTAGTTTAACAATTTATTAGAAACTTGCACAACAATTTTATGTACAGGATTTGGTGTTAGGTTCTGCTCCTCTGCGGGGTAACTCACTGCTATCACATCATGTATACTATACTACTAATATCAATATTAACACCATATTGTCATTAATTTCAATCCCCATAGACAATGAGCAAGGAACGTGGAACCAATCCCCCCCATGAAAAGGAAACACAACTAAACAGGTGGAGCCAGGGGTGGTGGGTGGGTTCACACCAGCAGACTGAGTGAGTAACCTAATATTGTGATTGGAGCGATCCCAGGGTCAGCCGATACGTCACTGACCAATGGCCACTCGAGTTTCCTGTCTGAACTGGCTATGCTAATTTATTTTGGACCACAAACAATCACAAAAAAACACACACCCATTCTCACGTTATCAATGTCCATTGATAATGAAAATCCTATGACATCTCAAATGTCACAAAATACAATAGAAATAAATATTTACATAAAAGTACTTTATATTTTATACCACTAATAGTTAAGTTTGGTATTTGGGAACAGTGTGAATTTGGTATTTGGTAGCAGCTTCTACCCTTGTCACCTACCCAAAGTGTTTTTGTTTGCATAATACAAATAGACTAAATGTTGCAGTCTTGTGACTTAGAGGTCAGTTAGAAGAATAAGTGTATTTTCAATGGCAGAATAGTGGGTTTAATTCCAGAGATAAAAATGTTTGCACTTATGACTGTACTTTCAGTCACTAAAGAAAATAGCTTCTGCTAAATACAGCATGTTATTATCATTACTATATAGTTGCTCTATACAGGAATGTATGTATTTTGCAGTATTTTACACTCATTGTAATACTGCTGATTTCAGATTACATAAAAATATTATGCATGATATAGAACTTGAGTGGAACTAGAGGTTACTGATGAACTGTAACAACATTAATTATTATTATAATGTACTGTAGATTATTAATCATTCGTTATTCATTATAATTTTGAGATGTCCTTACCTGTCTATTCCCACTGCTTTGTCAAAAAGGAGTGAAATTAACAGTATGAGGGTGGATCATTTATAGTTTTGGGTGTGGTAAGGAGTTAAGCATCATTTAGAGTGTCAGTCTTCTGAATGAAGTTAAGCCGGTATGGTTTGAAATATGCCAGATGCACAAAAGGTCTTCATGAGGGAATGATAAATAAAGCCCTTTCAAGGAGAACTTCACCCTGGGGGGATTTTGGGTGGTGTAAATCATGTAGGAGAGAGTCTTAGGGCAATGACATTAGTTTCACACATAGTTGGCCAGAAGGAGCAAGGTTTGTTTTTTTATGCAACAAAAGCCACAAAGTATTATATCTCTGGGTGCATTGAAGGGTGAGTGAGATCTGTAAAATAAATCTAGTCATCTTTTGTTTCAAGCTACAAGTCAATTTTATATGCAGTCAGAGTTGTCCTTGATTGATAGAGCCATCAGATATTTTCCAGCAATGTTCCTATCAGCAGATATTGAACATTTACAAGGTGTCATCATTATTCCTCTTCCTAAAAGACTACAACTCCAGTACTACAAACCCAGTACTTCTTGGTCTGGCATAGTCCCTCAGCCTCCTCTCCAGTCCACTAACTATTAAGATCCGGAGCCAGTAATCTACTGTAGTATATATAGCCTACTCTTTTTACATATGGTTAGTTACTGCCATTATCCCGACCTATTATTTGAGCCTTGCTTACAGAAAACCATGTCTGTGGAATTAACTATTGAGATTTGGCGAAGTATGACAAATATAACAAATGCGAATGCATACTTTACTGTTATTTGAGCCAATCTCCAAGCATATAGTACAACAAATGGTGGCATCCTTCATAGAGCAACAAGCTTTAGTGGAAAGTTGAGAGCACAAATTCTTAGCTAGAACTACTGGTAAATGTGTGTTAATGTTTGTTTTTACAAACCATAGAGCAATATTATCTGAAGATATAACCTAATCTTTTTAGAGAAAGCTATTTAAAACGGCAATTAATTTGAGTCTCGTTTTGTTTAATAAGTGTCTTTCTAAGTGATTTTCTAAGAATCATTATCATGTATACTGCTCCGGAAGAAATTAAGAGAGCACTGAACCTTTTTCATTCCTTTCCAAAAAAGTTGAAAAGGAAAGTTTTGAGTGAGGAACAGAAGCGTTCAATTTGCAGTCGTCTCTTAATTTTAATCCTTCTGTTCCTCAGTCAAAACTTTCCTTTTCGACTTTTTTGGAAAGGAAAGATAAAGGTGCAGTGGTCTCTTAATTTTTTCCGGAGCTGTATGCATACACCGATCAGCCATAACATTATGACCACCTGCCTACAGTTGTCGCTCATCCAATTCCAGTGCCAATGGGGCGGTCCGAGACGAGGCATGCCTCGTTATACTGCAGTATATTGCGGCATGTTGCAATGCCATGCAGCACAGGGAAAACATAAAATAAAAAATAAGAATGGCCACCAGGGGCATCTGTGAGAATGTTGACACCCGCCTGAAGCTGCTTTTATTGAAACTATATAGTGTTTACTGATTTTAATAAATACCCGCCTGAAGCTGTTTTTATATGGCCAGAATAAAACATTCAAATTATCAGCGTCACGATGTGTAGTGGTGGAGAGGAACCAGGCGCAGGCGAATTGTAGTCAATGTTGTATATTTAATAGAAAATAACATAGAGCACTTAAAAAACACGAAACGAAAACAAAGGGCTGACTATGCAGCAAAACGGAAGCACTCACCACTGACTTGCAAACATGAACGGAGACAACAATGAAAGGGAACAATGACCGACAAGTTAGGGGAGCAGAGGAGAAACATTTAAACACATACTGATGGAATGATTGGGACCTGGTGTGAGTGATTGAAGACATGTGACACAAAACTAGTCCGGGATGTGTTTGTGGAGTGACGGGAACTGGAGGGGCACGGCATGGTGGAGCTGATCCTCACCGTACCGTGACAATCAGAAAAGTGTCTACTATAGTCCTATTAATGGACTGTCATGCGACCTCTGACATTACTGAATCGTAATTTAGATTTTGGATATTTTTGTAAAGAAGTTTTTTAATTACACTTCGCCATGTTTTAATAAATGTTTTAATAATTGTTTTAATTTGAAGAGATTAACTGTTATTTCTGAGAATGTAAATTTAATTATAGGTCTACACACAGCCTAAATCTTTCCTTTTCGTTAATCACAATTATTTAAACTGAAATAGAGCCCACAATTATTTGACTGCAATTATAGCTGTCGATTACAATAATTAAGTTAACATTGTGTAGGCTAATTGCTGACTTTTACCAAGCGAACATTAGGTTTGCTTCATTGATGCTACTTTTCTGCACAAATTTTTCCTAAAGACTGCATCTGTTTCTTTCAATAAAAACTTGAAAGTTAGTTTCTATGATAAAGTACAGTATGCCACAGTAGCCCCAAATGAAAATATAATTCAAGTATTTAACATTTGTGGCACGTTCACATGAAGGATACTTCGGTTGTTAAACCGGCAATATGCTACACGTTCAACCCATCATTGTTTCATGAATATTTTCAGAGGTAAATAACGATTGATTTAAAAAGAAATGTAATAAAATGGCATTTGAACAGAACAGGTAATTCATTTATTTACAATGGACTAAAGTCTACGAATTACTGTTAATTACTCTACATTAACCCAATGAGAGAGAAAGGAGAGACTACACGCTTGTTACAAGACTTTTGCTGTCACATGCCTACTCAGTTATTAACACTAGAACCAGCTGGGCCAGAACCACCAGATGAATTATATGAAGAAAAATGTAATTGTTTATTATTGAAGGTCTTATGAAACATAAGAATAAGAAAATAATGACTATTCCAAAGAACACCAAATTTTACATACAGTAGGAAGCTCGATCATCTTCATGGTTCTATAATTAGTGAGATGGGGATGCGCCAAGGATCTACTGTACGATAGCACTCACTGTCTTCACAGTCTGATTCTGTTTGGTGTGTTAAGTAGGACTACGGTGTAAAAAAAAACCAAGTACAGTGAATATAAAAAGTCTACACACCCCTGTTAAAATGCCAGGTTCTTGTTATGTAAAACAATGAGACAAAGATAAATCATGTCAGAACTTTTTTCACCTTTAATGTGACCTATAACGTGAAGAATTCAATTGAAAAACAAACTGAAATCTTTGAGGGGGAAAAATAAAAAATTAAAAACTCACAAAAACCTGGTTGCATAAGGGTGCACACCCTTAAACTAATACTTTGTTGAAGCACCTTTTGATTTTAGTACAGCACTCAGTCTTTTTGGGTAGGAGTCTATTAGCATGGCACATCTTGACGTCGCAATATCTGCCCACTCTTTTTTGCAAAAGCGCTCCAAATCTGTCAGATTGCGAGGACATCTCCTGTGCACAGCCCTCTTCAGATCACCCCACAGATGTTCAATTGGATTCAAGTCTGGGCTCTGGCTGGGCCATTCCAAAACGTTAATCTTCTTCTGGTGAAGCCTGGATGTGTGCTTTGGGTCATTGTCGTGCTGAAAGGTGAACTTCATCTTCAGCTTTCTAACGGACGCCTGAAGGTTTTGTGCCAAAATTGCCTGGTATTTGGAATAATTCCCTCCACCCTGACTAAGGCCCCGGTTCCAGCTGAAGAAAAACAGCCCCAAAGCATGATGCTGCCACCACCATGCTTCACTGTGGGTATGGTGTTCTTTGGGTGATGTGCAGTGTTGTTTTTGGAATTATGGCCAAATCGTTCAACCTTGGTTTCATCAGACCATAACACATTTTCCCACATGCTTTTGGGGGACTTGATGTTTGTTTTTGCAAACTTCAGCCGGGCTTGGATGTTTTTCTTTGTAAGAAAAGGCTTCCGTCTTGCCACCCTACCCTATAACCCATTCATATGAAGAATACGGGAGATTGTTGTCACATATAGCACACAGCCAGTACTTGCCAGAAATTCCTGCAGTTCCTTTAATGTTGCTGTAGGCCTCTTGGAAGCCTCCCTGACCAGTTTTCTTCTCGTCTTTTCATCAATTTTGGAAGGACGTCCAAAATTGATGAAAATTTTGTCTCTGTTGTGCCATATTTTCTCCACTTGCTGATGACTGTCTTCACTGTGTTCCATGCTATATCTAATGCTTTGGAAATTCTTTTGTACCCTTCTCCTGACTGATATCTTTCAACAATGAGATCCCTCTGATGCTTTGGATGCTCTCTGCGGACCATGGCTTTTGCTCTGAGATGCAACTAAGATAATGTCAGGAAAATCCTACTAGAACAGCTGAACTTTATTTGTGATTAATCAGAGTCACTTTAAATGATGGCAGGTGTGTAATGACTTCTATTTAACGTGAGTTTGAATGTGATTGGTTAATTCTGAACACAGCCACATCCCCAGTTATAAGAGGGTGTGCACACTTATGCAACCAGATTATTGTGAGTTTTTTGTTTTTTATTTTTCCCCCTCAAAGATTTCAGTTTGTTTTTCAATTGAATTGGTCACGTTATATGTCACATTAAAGGTGGAAAAAGTTGTGACATGATTTATCTTTTTTCTCATTCTTTTACATCACAAGAACCTGGCATTTTAACAGGGGTGTGTAGACTTTTTATATTCACTGTAAATAGTCTCCAAATAGTATGTAATATACACCTATTTAGGAAAAGTCATGGAAGAAGTGTGTAGCTTTCAAAATGGTATTTTCCAAATGAGTTGCATTGACAAATAAAAGTTAGACTACAACGACCACATGCTGTAGGGCTGACAATTTTATTTTGTTGGAAATTAAATAATGAAAAAATCCATTACAAATCCAAAAAGTACTTTACATTTTTCTTAAATTACGAGTCTGGTCCTATGCACTGGCACTGAAATTAACCCATTTCAATGTAAGGACTCCTGGGACAGACCCGCAAATACATGCTGTTCTCGTAGCCTATTCACTTGGTGAAATTACTTTGTGTTTTTCCAAAAACTCCTCTCGGTTTTTGAATAGCTTATTCATGTAACCGGTGGTAGACTAGTATAAATCCTGTATTTGGTCGTGTCTAAATAATCTTTTGTAAAATATAGATTAGGTGTTGAAGCAGAAAATACAGTATCATATTTTGGGTTCTATAGCTTGCGCTTGGTATTATATTTTGCCCAAGTCAAAACAGAAAAGCCAATCATAATAAGGATATAGTAATTTTGTTTCTCCGACAACTGAACTCTCATTCTCAAGCTTTATTCAGTGTTGTGGAACAAAAAAAACAGGAAGTGAAATTGAAAGGTTGTTTTGTCCATAGATAATAGAACAGCTTTATATCTATGGTTCTGTCATTATCTCTTGTTCTCGTCTGACTAATTAGGAGAGTATAGCCCACAGTATATCCTACTGCCAGTTTTAAAGTCAATTCACGAATTAAAATAAAGTAAAGTAAATGCGTTCTTCTGTACATCAAAACCATGATCTGAGCAAATTGCTGTGATTTATATTATATTATTTCTTAAGATAATTCAAATGTTTGAACAAAAAGTATTTATTTCTGTGCATAGGCTATCAGTGTGTTTCTTTATAAAAAATACATTCGTAATTATAGCAGTGATGAAGATGCAACTGGAAACATTTCACTTTTAAATGAAACCTGTTATGTTAGGAGCTATAATGTTAGGAATATTGAAAACATTGTGTCCAACTTCTGTTTAGAAAACAATTTTCGAGAACTAACAGCATTTTCAGTGTTCTAGCGCCCCCATGTGTTTGGAATAGTGCAATCACAGCTTGATGCAATCTACCGCATGTTGACGCAATCTACCTGACCACGATAAGAAAACGCTGTAATAAGATGGGCGACACCTGTAAGTTTATCTAGGTCCCCCTTTTGCTGCCAAAACAGCCCTGACCCGTCGAGGCATGGACTCCTCTAGACCTCTGAAGGTGTGCTGTGGTATTTGGTACCAAGACGTTAGCAGCAGATCCTTGAAGTCCTGTAAGTTGCAAGGTGGGACCTCCATGAATCAGACCTGTTTGTCCAGCACATCCCACAGATGCTCGATTGGATTGAGATCTGGGGAATTTGGTGGCCAAGTCAACTCCTTGAACTTGTTGTTTTCCTCAAACCATTCCTGAACCATTTTTGCTTTGTGGCAGGGCGCATTATCCTGCTGAATGTGGCCAATGCCATCAGGGAATACTGTTGCCATGATAGGGTGCGCATGGTCTGCAACAATGCTTAGGTACACCTTTCTATCAGTACCAGCATTAACTTTTTCAGCAATTTGAACTACAGTAGCTCGTCTGTTGGGTCGGACCACAATGGCCTCAATGAGCCCACGTGAATCAATGAGCCTTGGCCGCCCATGAGCCTGTCGCCGGTTCACCGCTTTTCCTTCCTTGGACCACTTTTGATAGGTATTGACCACTGCAGACTGGGAACACCCCACAAGGGCTGCAGTTTTGGAGATGCTCTGACCCAGTCGTCTAGCCATCAAAATTTGGCCCTTGTCAAAGTCGCTCAGATCCTGCTTCTAACATATCAACTTTAAGGACAGAAGACAGAATGTTCACATGCTGCCTAATATATCCCACCCACTGACAGGTGCCATGATAACGAGATTATCAGTTATTCACCTCACCTGTCAGCGGTCATAATGTTGTGGCTGATCAGTATATATATATCACCATTTGCTTGGGGAGACGGTAATCATATTTTCTATAAATTCTGGAACTTGTGGCATTTTATGATCAAACCAATACAAACAAGGTTGATTCTACCACAAAATAAAAATGTGTTTGTTCAAGATTGTGTTCAGTACATCTTGTGTTTCTATGACAAAAATGTATCATTGCAAATATTAGTAATTAGTACATTAGTAGTTGTGCTGTGGTGAAAACCAATTAAAATTGAATGCATTAATGCTCTTAATCTTTCAAAAGTGCATACAGTTTTTGAGAAATCTGTTACACTGTTGGTTATATGAGCACATAAAGCTAAGGAATCCTCTGAGGCCAGTTTGGCATGACCACACTAGCTGGGCCAGCAATAAATATGGAGTGTGAATACCAATACAATTAATATATTCTCTTTAAGAGTTTCTTTGTAATTAGGAATATTTTCTAATGTGATCTGACTTTTATGTAGCTCGGTTAAAAAAATAAAATAATCGTTATCCTATTTAGATTAATTTTAAAGTCAACATGTCAAATGTGATATGTAAAGTGTTGTAAAGAATTCCATTTGTGAATGAATGTAAGTAAAATATGTACAGAACAAAATATATTCCAGTTAATTTGACATATTTGAAATCAGGATTCCCAACATTATGCAGTAACTGATAATTGCATCTTAATGACAATGACTGACATTTTAGTATTTTGAAACAAAATCTTAAATCAACTCACAGGATTTGCTCAAAATGACAAGTATGTTATTATTTTCATTCAATGTCTTATCCTTTTTAATTGGCATTGTATATTCTATCTATATCTGTAGATATTTTGGTTTATCAGTGTACTTTGACTGCTTTCAGATTATTTATTAATTGATTGTGCTCGAAATAGACACAAAGTTAAGCAGAGTTAATTGATTAACTGTGACAGCCCTAAATATACAGTATCATAAATGAGTATTAATACTGATTATTATTGATCCATAGTTACTCATTATTAGTTTGAGGTGTGCTTATCTGTCTATTCCCACTGCTTTGTTGAAGAGGAGTGAAAGTGTCAATATGGATCGTTTATAGTTTGGATGTGGTAATATATGCAGATATGCTTTGAAAATGCACAAAATGTTCTCATGGAGCAATGATAAATAAAGCCCTTAACATGATGCCCCAACTCATTATGAATGTTACGCAGTAATGCGCACAAGTATCCAAAAAGGAAAAAAAAAAGATTCAAAGGTGGTGTTGGAGGGCCTGTAGTGAACATTATTTCCTTGTCTAAAGTTCACACCCCAAGGCCCTAGGGTAACGAATGGGAGAGTACTCGACATAGACTGACGTCTTTGGAGGCACTGTTAACAGGGTGTCCTGACTCTGAAGTTCACATGGAACGTATTGTAAGTGTGGGGGTGTTACCCCGGTGTCCTGATATTTCCAATCTGGCCCTAATATCTACAAACATGAACACATAATCATCCCTGGTTTCCTTGTCTCATTAATCTGAATTCAAAATAATTTATATTTATACCTACGGAATGAACCAGTAATTAGTCTGAGAGACAAAAGAAAACGATAGAGATTAACATGAAATTAATACATCTGTGAGATTGGACAGCCTATTAAAATGTAATGGTTAATACTATTGCCACATGTGCTTACCCCCCCCAAAAAAATTGCTAGTTAATTATTAGTATTTAAAGAATTAAATAATATCCAATAAAAATTCTGCCAAACGCTTTATACAGTTTTGATGAATTAAAAGATATACAATCGTGAACCTTTTTTTGTGATTAGTGTAGTTTTACTTCACTTCAAGAACGTGGGACACTCTTAGTGACCAACTACTTCTAAAAATGTTTGTCTTATGGTTGGTTAACCCGAGATATTTGTGACAGAAAGTTTGTGAACCCTTTATTCTATTTCTGCATGAGTTGTGATGAGATTTTTATCTAAATTCTAATAATAGATAGTGATTCTAATTAAACAAATAAAGCAAAAATAGTTTATTTATCCTTATTGAGTAAATTGATTGATTTTTATTTGAAAAACTGTGCAAATAAATCAAGATTAATTAGTTTATTCTGTGTTGTAAAGCAGTCAAACTTTTTTTTAGTATGTGGTCTTATATTTCTTGCATGAGAAGACAAAATAATATACATCAGAACCAAAATGCTCCCAATGGTTAAAGATGCACTTAAGACCCTTATAGCATGAATGTGCTAATATTTCTACATTTGAAAATAATTTTCGAGTAACTTCAACTCTCATTGGTGGTTGCTGCAGTGATGAAAGATCAACAACTGCCCTGAGCAGAACTAGCTGAGAGCAACATACTCTGTGGATGCCATTTTAAACTATAAAAGATCAGTGGATGTGGACATGTTCTGGGACAACATTAAAAATAACTTGATTGCAATACATACAGTCCTGGGGTGACAGGGACAGGGTTGCCTTACATACAGCGCCATCAGTAAGTCTGGAAGTGAAATGGGTGTCCTGACTCTATGTAGTCGCAAAAGACTGTACGGCACTTATTGTGTGTGTTAACCCCAATGGATTGATTATAAAAAACACAACTGCACAAGTACAATCACGCCTTTTACAGGTAAAACTAACTCAGAGCTCTACCTCACAGGGTCTAAGAGCCAAATGTACCCCTACCCACATTGACTTTCAGGCCCTCCCTCAGGGAAAAATTGGTTATATACATAAACCAAGTATTCTTTTTTCTTGTTTTGAAGCAGTGACAAATAAGGGTGTTTTTAGAAGCCAAATTAGCCATTGTCCTCTGTATGCTCATCACCACTCTTACACGCAAAGGCATGGAGGCATGTGAAGTGTCCCACAATCCCATCCAGTTCCTAGTAGAATTAACAGGTTTATCGGCCACTACTACTCAGTCCGTTCTTTTCATTCGTCAGTACTTCATATGGGGATATACCACTTTTTTTCAGACCGAGTACAAGTACGAGTACTTATATTTGGGTACTTGCCAATACCGAGTACCGATACCAAGTACTCAAGTTAAAATGCAAATATTTTACATAGAGAGCTAATAATACTGATTAATTGAAAGAAAAAAAGAGGATGCCTCAAAAGTATAGTTTGAACAGTTCTTTATTAAAAATTGGTTATTTTAAAGTTGTACTTTTAATATTTGGTAAAAACATGCAGCACTTATTTCCTGGAGAGTAAGGCAGATACAAAGCTTTTTGCAACAAATCACAATTTTTATTTGTCGATTCTGATACTAAATCAAAAAGTAATAGAATTTAAACAAAACTATTAATCTGCCACTAAACAAACCCATGCCGTGATATAGATAATGAAAAAGTAATAAAGACATGTACTGTATTGTGTCAAAGACTGTGGTTTAAATTTGTAACACAGATTCGTCTGTTCCAAATACATAAAAAGTAAGCAAAGCATGAAGCAACACTGTAATAGTGGTGAACACACACACACACACACACACACACACACACACACACACACACACACACACACACACACACACACACACACACACACTATCATCTATTAATTATCCTCTAGATGTTAACTATTATAAACTAAACAGGAGTGCCCATTGCTGCCCTAAACGCCAGCAACAGAGTGTTACATTTAATGCAAGCAGCCCCAAAAAGGATGTTAAACATCGTTATATTCAGGGTGAGTTGCAGAAGTAGGAAGGCCGACTAGCAACAAGTTGCAGTAGGGTCCTAAAGCAGTTAGGTTGCGTCAGAATGGACTGATCTGTGGAAACAATGAGAACAGAATAACAATGTTGATTAGATGTCATTAGATGGATTGAGGCAAACAGTCATACTGCCAGGTCGGCATTAACTAAAAAAGATTCTATTTAGTTTTTATGCGGAATTTATGCCATTCACTAGTAGACATTTATTTATTTTTTGGTCAGGGGGCTCTGAGCTGGCATGTTAATACTTTGATGTCATGTAATACTTCAAAGAGTGACTATATCAGACAATGCAGATAACATTATTGCAAAAAGTTTGGAACCTCAAGCGACATACAGCACAGAGTGCACACATCTACATAATTTTTCATACTGAGAATGAAACCCACAACTCTACTATTTCAAGTGCAATGCTCTAACAGTTTAGCTCCACCCCCTCTCCTCTCACTTTTAATTTTTAAGAGCCCTATGTCATGTAATCCAGACATAATAAGTGAACAATATCAAAAATGTATTGTAGTTAGTAGAAAAATGATGAACTCTATGTAATTAATGAAAGAATGGCAAGTCAAAATGTATCAGAATGGGAGAAAAGATCATGCCCTTCTGAGACTAATTGGACAGTGACACGTTTTGTGTTTTGGCCCTGTACTCCAACACATTGGATTTTAAATGAAACAATGGCAAAGAGGACAACGTGCAGACAGTCTGCAGAGTATTCACATCCACAAAACCATAAAGTATAATAAAGAGAAGACCACACCAGCATCATCTCAGAGGGTCAAATTACTTCTGGGGATTTTTTTAATAATATCCTTCTGTGGATTTTTACACACTCTAAAAATAAATAGACAGATAATAACATAGTATTTTTTTATGTATATATATATAAATTATTCTCCCCCACCAATTTTGCTATGTTCAATTCCTGATCATGGCCTTATTGCGGCATCTCCACTGGTGCTGGATGTTCAAAGATCAATGCACGGTTCCTCCAAGTAAATCTCACCATACCTATCTGATAATTATCACAAAGCTCAATCAACCCGGAAGCTTTTAGCAGGCACACACCGGCAATTGTATGGCATTCCCCAATGATACAACAATAATTGAGTTACGAGCACCTGACCTTAACGCAAGGAGTCGCTATAGAGCGGCTTGACAAGGCAGTTCTGATCGACTATCCACCTGTCCACCCTGGGCAGCGCTGTGCCAGTTTGTGCTACCCTATGCCAGACACTAGGGCATTGTCAGTAGGCTAAAATCAGGATACGTACCCTGTGACACTGTATTTTCAGTAGAAGGAATGAATGTGTTACCTTCAACGGATTGGTCTGTCAAATAATCCATTAAGAACAGGTAGACTTGCTGGGACTGAGTCGGTGACAGTTGACTGACTACATTATCACACCCCTTGACGCTGTGACAAAAAAAACATTGTTTCATTGATTTAAAGACAACCCATTTAATTAACTGTATGTAGACTATACCCTAAATAGTCATTCAGTTGTGCAAACATTAAAGTCTGAATCTCACATTGCACTGAAGGAGTCACAGCTGATATTCCTTGGGATAATGGAAAAGGTCCCAGGTTGAATGCCTGGAAGTAATAATTGTAGATAGACCTGGAACCAGAGCTCAAATTCCTGAGTGTCTAGAGCATTGAATTTCGGGGCCAGTGCTGTAAGTGTCATGTTTAAGAGGGTGTCTCGCAGTCCAGGCTGAATACTGGTCATGTTTACCTGTAAAAATAAAAACATTCTGTGAGGAGGAGGCTTTATAGATAAGTAGCAAATAAATAGAAAATGTATTGCTAATAAAATAAACCAATGACAGTATGTATAATGAGAGGCTGGTGTGACGACCATCCTTCTCAGTTTTCCTAATAGCCGCAGGCTGCTATTAGCAAGCAGCAAGCTGCCCAACCCGATAGTACTTTTATTGTAATAGGCGATTTCAATCACTCAAATCTGAAAACAGCTTTCCTCAAATTCCATCAAAATGTCTTCTGCCCCACCAGAGGAGACAATACACTGGACCAGTTACATTGGACACAAACATTCCAGAGACCCCCATTCCCCTCCCCCACCTGGGTCAGTCTGACCACCTCTCATTGTTCCTACTTCCCAAGTATTTACCTCTCAGTAAACGGGTGAAATCATCAATGAGGTCAGTCAAAGTGTGGCCAGAGGGAGCAGACTCACTACTACAACACCAGTTTCAAAACACAGACTGGAGATTGTTTGCCACTCAAGCCACCCTTGACTTCCATACGGACACTGAAACATATGCTTCCTCCATTCTGGATTACATCGACATCTGCACCAATGATGTCACCACCCATAAACTAATAGAGACCTTCTCCAATCAGAAGCCTTGGATGAACAGAGAGGTCCGACAACTGCTAAAGGCATGTGACGCTGCATTCAGCCAACCTGAAAAGGGGCATCAAGATGGCTAAAAATGACCAGAAACTGCAGATTGAGGAGCACTTCAACAACAACTCCGATCCCCGATGGCAGGCCATTCAAGCCATCACAGACTACCGGCCAAACAACCCCACCCCCACAGCCAGCAACGTCTCCATCAGTGACGAGTGACAGGTTCTACGTCTGACAGGGACAACAAAGAGCCAGCCATTAAAGCTGAACTCCCCCATAACTCCCCACGATCATGAAGTGATTCAAAAACTAGTTCTGGCCCACCTCAAGTCCTGCCTCCCCCCAACACTGGGTCCCTACCAGTTTGCCTACCGATCAAACAGGTCTACAGAGGATGCCATCTCCACAGCTTTACACTCTGCCCTGACCCACCTGGCCAAAACCAACACCTATGTGAGAATGCTGTTCATAGACTTTAGCTCAGCATTCAACACGGTCATCCCCTCTAGGCTGGTCAGCAAACTCCATGACCTGGGGATCAGCCCATCTCTCTGCAACTGGAATCTGGACTTCCTAACCAACAGACCCCAGTCTGTCAGGTTAGACAACTTCACCTCCTCCACCCTGATACTGAACACTGGTGTTCCACACGGCTGTGTGCTGAGCCTCCTCCACCCTGATCCTGAACACTGGTGTTCCACAAGGCTGTGTGCTGAGCCCCCTCCACCCTGATCCAGAACACTGGTGTTCCACAGTGCTGTGTGCTGAGCTTCCTCCTCCCTGATACTGAACACTGGTTTTCCACAAGGCTGTGTGCTGAGCCCCCTCCTGTACTCCCTCTTCACCTAAGACTGCATTCCTGTAAACAGTTCCAACACCATCGTCAAGTTCGCAGACGACACCACGGTGGTAGGCCTGATCACTGACAATGACGATTCAGCCTACAGGGTGGAGGTCAAGTGCATGGCGGCATGGTGCGCTGACAACAACCTGGCCCTCATTGCAAAGAAAACCAAGGAGCTCATTGTGGATTACAGGAAATCTAAAGGCTGCTGTCATGCCCCAGTTCTCATCGATGGCACTGAGGTGGAGCGTGTTCAGCTTCAAATCCCTGGGTGTCCACATCTCCGAGGACCTTTCCTGGTCCCTCAACACCTCAGCCCTGGTCAAAAAGGCGCGGCAGCGCCTGTACGTCTTGAGGAGGCTGAAGAATGCCCATCTGTCTTCCAAGATCCTTGTGAACTTTTACCGCTGTACAATCGAGAGCATTCTGACTAACTGCGCCATGGTGTGGGTTGGTGGTTGCTCCGTAGCCGACCAGAAGGCCCATCAACAGGTGGTGAAAACTCCCCAGCACATCACGGGTACTCTGCTCCCAGCCATCGTAGACCTCCAGCGCAAGCGGTGTCAACACCAGGGACCCTTCACATCCAGGCCACAAACTGTTTGCCCTCCTGCTATCCAGCAGGCGGTACAGGACTCTCCATTCTCGCACCAACAGGCTCTGGAACAGTTTCTTCCCATCTGCTGTAACCCTGCTGAACTCTGTGACCCATCACTAACCATAACCACCCTTTGTACTACTGGACTCTGTCAATGCCTTACGAAGTCTGAAAAATGAAGTTTTCAGTTGTCTACAGGTACATGTCATTGCTGCTATTTTTGTATTTCATTTGCACATGCTTAACCCTTAAAACTGCCTTCATTGCACATTTAGAATTGTCACTGTACTTGCATTTTCAATTGTTACATACACATCTACCTCGGGAACCTCATTGCTGCTATACCGGCATTTCAGTTGCACATGTTACCCTACTCCTTCAATTTGCCTCGATTGCAAACTCAGAATGACATTGCCACTTGTACCCGCACAACTATTTATTCCATTTGTACATACATTATACTTAAAACTTAAATAAGTATAATTATTAAGTATTAATACATTTTCTGACCTCCTCTATTTGCTTCCACAGCCCATTAAGAATTGCCATATAGAATGCATTTGCATTAATTGCAC
This sequence comes from Esox masquinongy, assembly GCA_016801175.1. NCBI lineage: Eukaryota > Metazoa > Chordata > Actinopteri > Esociformes > Esocidae > Esox > Esox masquinongy. Next base: position 77,480 of record JACXGI010002130.1, read on the forward strand.
ATCTATACATATACTTAATAGTTTTAAATATTCAGCCCTCCTCTATATGCACTTCTGGTTAGATGCAAACTGCATTTTGTTGTACTGTACTTGTTCAATTACAATAAAGTTGAATGTAATCTAAATCTAAACTAAACTTTTGTCTTTTGTTTTCCATTGTAGGTTTGTGGGCGGAGCTGGGAAGGTAATTGACAAAACCTGGACAATGGAATGAAGGTCCTGGTTCCCCATTCTTCTGGGAGACCTCTCCCCACAAACACACTTTTGTTTTGAAGTTATGATTGTGTTAATAAATATACAAATATTTTACTGACATGTGTTTACCATTTACCATAACAGCCCAAGTGCTGGGTTGTGACACAGCACACTGCCTTTGATGTTTTTAGATTTCTGGAGACTAAGTCATAAAAGGTATAGCAATAACTATAGACAGTGTTGATGGGAAGGGAGGAAAAAAAACAAATAACTCAATAATCCCCAAAAATACAAACCATTGCAGCAACGTCCACAAATGATTGGAAAAATAGACCAATCTCTCCCAGGTCGGATGACTGTAGAACCCATTGGAACACCTCTTCCACAAGAGTTTCATTCGCAAGGTTTATAGGGTCCAGTATAAATTCGGCAATCTGGTTTGGTGAGAAGTATTCTAGAACTGCAAACTGGGGAGAAGTCAGAATAAAACAAATGCATTGTTGCTCAAAATAGCATTGTTCTGCACAAAAACATTATGAAATGAGTTCATTCTGACTATGCAAAACCAACAAACAATTGACTTACCACTGATATGTTGAAGGCTTTGAGATCCGAGTAGGTTACGTATTCAGAGTACGGACCCAGGTTGATTTCAAGCCAGTCAGCGCTGTTGTGGATATCCTGGCTGCAAGCTAAAAGACGCATGGCCGTTTCAATTATTGACAAATGGAGTACATTAATGTGATGTTTAATAGACAAGGAAGCAACATACCAACTGCTCACTCATTTTCAAGGAAGCACAAGTAATCCAGCAGAAGCGAT
>JACXGI010002131.1:0-77945 GCA_016801175.1 Esox masquinongy
TTAAGAGGGAACCCACAACCTTTAATTTTGCAAACCATGTCGTACGGCAGCAACAATAATATAATTCAACTTCAATTCATTTTAATATTCCTCAGCTGGTTACTCCGCCTAGTTTTGTCTAAAGTAATGCGAAGAATAAGTGATGGCTCACCTCTTCATAGCGGGTCTTGGTGACGCTGATCCAGGACTTCAGTGTGATGATGGATTCTGGGTGACAGGAGGACAGGATCTCCTCTCCCAGACACCGGATGCTCTCTAGTTCCATCTCCTGATAGCGCAGCAAATTCATTGATTCCTAGTCACGGGACACAGACACCGAACACATTACACCGACTGGTTAATGCCATCTAAATTAACTATGAGTAAAACATTTCTGATGGTTTATATCTTAAAAGTCAGTGGAACTGTGGGTTAAAGCCAGATGAAGCATTTTTTTACAGGTCTTTCACAGCCATATTAGGCATAAAAATCGACCCACCTCATGTTGTTTGCGAAAGGCTAGTAGAGTTTGCTCATCTTCAGGGATATTGCCATACTTCAGCACTCTCTCTACCTCTACAAGATGCTGCAGGAATGAGTGGACCAACCCATCAAACCTTTCACCCTTCCAGAGAAACACAAATTAATTGCCAATGTCATTTAGACCATTAACATATGGCAATATTGCAAATCATACATTATTAAGCCTCAAACATTAATAAGTAATACATTTTTTTTCATCAAACATTTTTTCAGTAACAAAGCATTAAACAACAATATATCTGCAGGCTGATTAAGTTTAATGATAGGATATACTTTATTGTCTCAGAGGTGGTAGTTGTCTCTATCTTTAAGGGGCTTGTCCGGGATCTAGATTTATACCATCTGTTAACATATTATGCATTTACACTGAAGATAAGTCAATCTGATTGTTGAATGACAATATAAATACAATGTGGATGCTACCTGCTGAAGGGCTTCCTCCAGTCTGGCCTGCTTGGAGATGGAAAGTTTACATACGGCCTCCCAGCGTCCCTCTAATTCATCCATTTGCTCTTGCAACCAATGAGCATCAGCTGTGCTGCTCCGGGTCAAGTCTCTTACTGAGCGCTTTAAGGTCCTAATGCATCCAGCTCGCTTCCCCAGCTCCTTCTGAAACACCTGAGAGACAAAGCCAGAGAGAAACTCAGTGTTCTACTCACATACATATACACACACACGTAAAAAACATAATTTAAGTTGGTCTCATTCAGTCAATTTTTTCTGTTTGGTGACTCTTCAAATATTTTTTTATCATGTCACATATGAAAAAGAACACATCTAAAAGGTACCTTGTGCTTGTCGATAAGACTGCTGACCATGTCTTTTTCCCCACCAACAGGAACATCTTCAGCCAGCTGCGGCTCTGCTCTGTATAACCAATCATTCAAGGCTTGTAGGGCATCAGTGAATCTGCCTGAAAACAACAGTGCCTCTTCTAGCTTGTGTTGCCTGAATAAAAAATGGAATTCAATCATATACTTAATGAAAATTGGTTAACCATTTCGCTCAAATTGTTCCCAATTCATTCCTCACTCCTACTCTTCCCACGTGGCCATGCTCTGAAAGGTGAGGGCATAAAAAATGGTTTGCATTTAGACAGAGTAGGAAGACTATTGTGAAAAATAAATTGTACATTTTGTTCCCCTCATCAGTGCACTGAGGTCCCCTAACCTTTCCATTGATTTGCCGCTAATGGTATCCCATGAGTCTCTGAGCTCAGACAGGAGGTTCTCCAGGTGCTGTCTGTCCTGGATGTTCTGAGACCTTTCATGGAGGCCCCGTCCACTTTTCACGGTGGCATCATACATGGGTCGCTTGGAGCGCAGAAGCTTCTGGAACTCCTGGGAGAAAACAGTAAGAAGTTAATGAAAAAAGTCATAAAAAAGGATTGAAATGTGGCTTAATTTGATCTAGCAGTCTAAACAGCCCCTTCCAGCACATGTACATGCAGCATGGGTTCATATCTTCCCCACTGCTCTATAAGCAAAAACTCCCTCCACTATCTTTCTATACTATTGTGGCCTGTGGAGTGGACCAGCACTGTTTCAATGCTGCTGTTTCCGGGGCACATGTACTGCTGCAGCATGCAATATAACCCGGCACATAGCTCTTTCAGCAAAATCTTCTCTCCTTTCTCTTTCCACACTGTGTCTATCAATAAACAATGAAGGCTGAAAAATATAACTTCAAAAGATGTTGATTTATCTTCAACACATCAAGGTAAATATATAAAAAAACCTAACATGTTTTTAACAATTATTAATGGGTACCTTCTGTTCAATTAATTGCAGTTTGATTGCCTCATGGTCTACAGCAATCTCTTTGTGTGTATCCAGTGTCTGCTCCACCTCTGTGATCCAGTCCACTAGGAGGCGCCAAGATTCAATAAACTGAAACAGGCAGGAAAAGGTTAGCAGTCACTGGGTGGGACTTTCAGCTTCAGAATCACCATTATTCCCTAAGCACATTTACGTACACCCAGAATTTTATTTGGTGTAAAAGTCGGTGGGATGAAAAAAGTATTTAAAAAAATAAAGAGTATCTGATGACACTACTGATACCTGTTTTGCATTCTTCTTGACCTCTTCCAGTGTTCTTCCTCTCTCTGCCGTGCGCTGGTGAAGCTTCCTGTAGCGGTCCTGTACGGTCATGGCCATGTTGTGAACCACATCACAGTCCTCCTTTCTGCTCACCTCCATCAGCCTCGAGGCTGCATTTTCCACCACTGTCTTCTTCTCACCATAACAGTTCACCTCACTTATCAGCGTCTGGGAAAAAAACACCACTATTTTACACTATACACTATTTTATTTCTATTGTGGCCAGCTCGTAACCGGAATTGGCGATGCACAAAGGCACCTTGCATTAAAAAAAAAGGTCTGAACAGTCAGTCATGCAGAGGAGTTTGAGATGCAAACTAAATAAAAGAAAATAAATTCATATTGTATCATACACACAGACACACAACTACAGGCTTACACACATGCAATACACACATACACAAACCTACCCGGTGGTCTTGAAGCTGACCACAGACTGTGTCTAGGACAAAGCTGGGTGCTGGCAGGACTCCAATGGCCTCCTCACATTTGGCCATCCTGGACAACAGTTCTTGGACATTACTCTGGAACTCCTTGGCCAAGTTCAATCCTTCTGTTAGCTTAGCCTTTGGGAACAGATACCATACTTTCATTCACCCCACTCAGAAATAAATTACAGGTAATCATCTTTCTCTTTAGGCTCTGTGTTCTAAGATAACAGTTAATCTGGACTCAGGTCTTCAGCTGTGTTCTTTAGGCACAATATGTGGAAAAAGTGACAGAATTCTCTTTAGGCTTTTATCAATTCAGCTCTGTAAGTAATTTTAACGGTATTCTCAGGAATTGGCTAAAACACCTATGGAATCTGTGACAAGGATCCAGGTTAGTATGTCTCATACCTTACGGTCCTGCACTTTCCCGTAAACACTGCCCCATTTCTGTTCCAGAATACAGAGGCTGTGTTCTGTGCTGGAGCCCCGGGTAACGTCACTGCTCTCAAGCATCCTATGGATGGCATTCCTCACGTCTGTATAGGCATGCAGCTTGGAGTCCATCTCGTTACACAGCTCCTGAAACAAGACAGAGAGGGAAGAGGTGGTGATGCAAGGAGACATTAATGTGCCCGAGCAAATTTGGCATTATGCTTTTTAATGAGAGATATGAAATGTGACTCTTCATGTATCCTGTCAAAAGGCATTCAATTCACTACAGTTGTGTGAAAAAGTAAGTACACACCCAGGAAAGTTCATTAGAGAGTAATTTGGGAGGGACCAGTCTTCCATAAAGATGATAAACATGGTCTGGTTTGGTCTTAACCATATGGATGTGTGGTAACATATCACGCCAAGATCTATCCAAGGCCCTCAGTAGAAAGATTATAAATGAGTCTGGGCAGGGATATACATCCATTTACAAGCAATTTGATGTACTTAATTCCATTGTAGAATGGGGATAAGTCCAGACCACATGCCGCACACAGTACATAGGACAGTCTCATGTAGAATATTCCCCTTATACAACAGACCCGCACATCCGGGAACTTTGGCTCGCAACACGTTCCCGCAGACATTCATGTAAAATAGCAGTACAAAACAACAGCACAATCTCTGTCTTAGTCTTCACCATAGGGTCTGCAAGTAGCTAGCTAAGTATTCGACGAGCCACCACCAGTCAAGAACGGAGTGTAAGTAGCTAAGGTTGTTGGTAACAATCTCCATACCACAGCTGGCAATATATTTTCTTCAGTTTATATGTTTTGAATCGTCTAGATATAGCCATGGATCCTAAAAGTCCATTCAAGAATTCAGAATTCAGTTGATGCTATGTATGCTATGCTATGATCATGGCAGGAAAGTAATAAACATGAACAGGCACGGAGGTAGAGAAAGACGCCACAAACCAACAGGTAATCAGTGATATGTGTCATGCCAAGGTAGACTGTTGGTCTGTCATCATGTAAATCAGAGTCATTGAATAGGATCTGATAAAAGGACAGCATCTGAATTTAGAGGTGTACCGCATGTGTTTACTTTATCCAGGAGAGAGGCAGTCATAACAATAGCACTGGTCCGAAAGGCAGGCAGAGCGAGGAAGAGAGAGAGAGGTCACAAACCAACAGGTAGGATAGTGAGAAGTATTTATTCAAGGTGGTCTATAGGAGCAGATTGGAAAACTTAAAGCTGGACTAACATGCCTGAATGAGATGTAACCAACATCATTGTAGTATTAGTCATTTTAAAAATGTACTTTGGTTACATTATCATCTATTTGAAATGCCTTTCCAGCTGAAGAGTCCCACCATTCAAAGAAATCACACACAGTATACAGTAATTTACCAATGCTAGTTAGGACTATTGCATGTTCAGAAATCACCACTTTCTTAAAGTCAAACTGGAATATTCACACTGAACACTTGAGTCCTATCACCACCCGCAAGGCATCGGTACAGAAAGACATCATCATTTGGGGTAACTGCTTATTTGCTACACCCTTTCCAGACATAATGAGTATTGTGAGCCAGCGTTGTGGAAACAATTATCGCAGCGTTGTGGAAACAACAGCGTTGTGGAAACAACTATTTTCAACCAGACTACCTCTGAGCGAAACTGTGCACAAAGACAACGCAAGGAACCAACAAAGGAGAAGCGAACAAGGAGAGCAATTATGAGACCATAAGTCAAAGGCCTTGACTCAGGACCAGAAAGATTCCTCCATTCAGCCAATGACAAAAGGATGAACAGAAAAAGTGTAGCACTATGGGCGAGAAGATGCCTTATTTTACATGAACATTTACCTAAATGTTTTCAATGGCTGTACCTACAGATAAAAGTTGTCAGGATAAATGCAACACCTTATTTTAAATAATCATTTACATGACTTTTCAGTTTACACTGATATGTCCTGACTTATGCAGAGCGAGAGTTGTACACTTTACTGATATGTGCGATGGTGTAGTGTGGGCTATAGTGGAGGTTTACGACGTATACCCAACGTTTTTCAGTAGGCACTGCATATTCTGACTTTTTAATCTTCAATAACACGTATCAAAGTAGTTCAGTGCAGCTTAGTGTCGTGAGGCCATACCTCCGTTTGTCATGCCACCTTGATGTCCAGAAACTTTGTATTTCAACAGAGCACGGGCTCTGATCGTAAACATTTCTATTGGATGTTACTTTACAAGAAACTCTCCTCGAAGTGAAAGCTTGGCAATTGTGTTAGTCTTGTGCAGGGTTCCATATTCCAGTTTGCAATATTACAGAAAACAGATGAAAACAACCGGATGGAAAATTGCATTCTGTTTTGGAAGAAGTGTTCTCTACTCGCAAAATGGATTTAATAAAAACGTAACTGCTTTTTTCCCCGAAGCCTGCTCCAAAAGCTGTCGTTCCACAAAAACAGGAATGGAATCGCAATGGTCAGTCAGCCATAGTTTAATGGTGAGTTATGGTGTGCCCAACTTTTTAAGTATCTTTTTGGTAAAGCTGACAAAATGGTTCAAGGTATTTTGTGAGAGAGTGAGTGGGGTAAGGCTATTTAGGTATAAATGGATGTTAATGTGGAGTCATCTCTGTGGGGCATGTTGTGTGTGAAAATGTGTATTATGTCATTATATTAGCAGTGCGTGATGGTAGCGTTTCAATCCATGATGTCACTTGCTCTGAGACCTTGAAGAAGTTGGCCGCTCAAAAGTGGCCCTAGGCCACAATAACTATGCATTTCCGAAGGAGTTCACAGGCTCATCTACTTCAATAATAGGCCAACAATATTTGAACAGTTTATCCTAAGCAAAGTCCTAAGCATAGGATTTATGCTTTACAATCATTCCTAACACGTTACTGTTTTTTGCACATTTATTATTACACAGGAGGCCTTCCCTTTGCTGGAAAGGTTGTTTGGAATATATATGGCAAAATTAGACAATAAGTGCAGCAACCTGACTAGACACTTAGTCTTATAGCACCCCTGGTAGGACCTAGTATAGCAGTAAAACAAATGTTTTAACATGATTATCCTTTCCCACTGCCATGTCGTCTAATTCAAGCATTGTGGCGTTGCCTCATCACAACCACTCCACAGCAAGTGTGAGATGAAGTAATTCTTAACCTAACTATTATCATTAATGATGACAGGAGGAATTATTGTAAACAAGTACATATTAGGGTGACCAGATGTCCCCGTTTTCCTGGGGACAGTCCCCGTTTTTAACGGTGCGTTAAAAAGAGACCGCAAAGTGAAATAATATTTTACGTGTCAAAAAAGACCGGGCAGCAGAGCCTACCGGTTAACATCTCAATCGCGCTGTGCTTGTTTTTGGCCAACAGAGGGGGCAGCTGGCTATAGTAGCTTCATTCACTCTTCTGCTAATTACTTGCTCACGCTCATTTTAGAGAAAACTGCTGTAGGAAACTCAGCCAGGTGATGCAAGTGTCAAGTGAATCCACAACATCACCACAAACGTCTTTTCGAGACAGGTTTCAATTGTTTTAAATACTAGCTAGTGATGTTATAATGTCTCAATGTATTATTATTAAATAGATAGATGATCTGCTCTATAAGGTTTAAAAAAGGTTATTCTAGCTAAAGTTAGCTATGTAGAGGTTAGCAAGCTACTTTCTAGATTAAAAAACCTGCACATATAACAAGCAGTGGACGGGCAATTTTGAAAATATGATCATATTAAATTAATGCACAATTAATTATGAGAGTATTTATTTGTAGATTAAAATTTTAATGATTTGACATAATAAGTAATGTGAATATATTTAGAAATCTTCATGGATAACATTAGCATAATATTTTCTGTTAGAGAGTGGAGAGGAAGGAGAGGAGGAAGACTAGAAGATAGGAAGAAGATTGAAGGAGATTGAGGAGGAAAGGTAAAGATATGATTACAGATCCTGCCAATTTATTATTACAAACAATGTTTTTTAGATAAAATACACAAATGAGGCAAGCATTGGGAATCTGTTAATCAAAGTATTTGATCTAATAGTGTACTATTTATTATTAAAGATTGGAGAGGAAGGAGGAGAGAGTGAGAAGGAAAAATTAAGGGAGTAAAAAGAGTGAAGTGAGGAGAGTGTAGAAGATGAGGTGGAAAGGTAAAGATAAGGAAAAGAAGAAAGAGAAGAAAGATGAGTGAACAAAAGAGGAGACAGATTGTAGTAGAAGAAAAAGTCTATTATCTCTGTCAGTTTTGCTCATGTTCTCTTCTGCTCTTATTCTGCCCAGACAACCAGGACCACTGAATGGCTGTTCAGATTGGACATTTCAGACTTGTCTGTGGTGTTTCTGTAATATAGTTGTCTTCTCTATCACAATGTGCCTGTTGGACTAAATACAACAAACCAGATTGTCCCTCTTTTTTATTTCATAGATAATAACATCAGACACTTTAATGATATATTGACTGCCAAACTGGAAATGTCCCCGGTTTTCATTTCAGACATCTGCTCACCTTAGTACAAATACCCAAGCCTGAGTTTCTGCACGGAGGAAGAGCAAGTTATGTTTCGAGTTCAGTTTCCTGGGAACTTTGGAGGGCAGGGCCAATTTAAACACTATAAACACAACCTTTGTTTCAGCCACATTGACAGACAATCCCTGTGTGTGATATACAGTAGAATGGCTGCCAGCTTGTCTCTAATGGAAGAACACCTCTTGTTTCCTTTGTGCTTGGATATCTTCAGAAACCCTGTGGTTCTCAAATGCAGCCACAGTTTCTGTGAGGAGTGTCTGCAGAACCACTGGAAGAATGTGGGGAATCTGTTGTGTCCTCTAGGCAGGAAAGAATGTTCTTCTGAGGAGCCAAGTCTAAGCCTGGCTTTAAAGATTCTCTGTGATTCCTTCCAGGAGGGCACAGAAAACATCCAATCTGAGAATAACTGCCAGCTGCATGGAGAGAAACTTAAACTCTTCTGTTTTGACAATGAACAGCCCATCTGTGTTGTCAGCCACACATCAAAGACACATAAAGGTCACGACTGCAATCCCATTGAGGAGATTGTCCCTGATCTAAAGGTGAGACTGTTTTGTGAACTTGTGAACTATTTGTTTAATATCATTTCAGAACTAATTTGGTGACTTCAGAATGAGCAACGGAACAATGACTCTGTAAATAGAGTAACTTAAACAGATATAAAAAAAATACTTTCACTCCTAATGTAGAATAAAATCCAGACTATGGTTTCCACTTTAAAAGACAAACTACAACACAAGAATACAGCCAAGATAAGTCATCAAAACCCAGCCAAGCACATAAAGGTATCTATCATGAACCAATTTTAAAGTGAGCAAGCATTTGAACATTATTGAGATTAACCTTTTGGCATTGTAGGGCCAGGCTCAATGTGCAGAGGAGCAGATAAGGAGGGAGTTTAGGAAACTCTACCAGTTCCTAGAAGAGAAGGAAACTGCCAAGATAGCTGCAGTGAAAGAGGAAGAACAAAAGAAAAGGGAAGTGATGCTAGAACGAGCTGAGGCACTGACCAGAGAGGAGGCAACCCTTTCAGAGATGATTGTAGTTATTAATAAAGAAATGGAGGTAGAAAATATAACTTTTCTGCAGGTAAACGATCTGTCAAAATGGTGAAAATCACGTTGTAGAAACAATGTTTTTATAACAGTTTTCTGATACCAAAACTTTGTCTGTGATCTTTTTTATAGAAATACAAGGCCATACTTAACAGGTAAATATCGTCTTTGTCAGAACATTTGTACTTCTTTTCCATTTAAATTAAGCTATCTGTATAAAAAACTATTGTTTTCCATAGAGTCTTTGGTCTATGACCAAAGACAGCTGACCTTTTATGAACTCATCAGGAATACCACATTCTACACTGCGTGCACAATTATTAGGCAAATCGTATTCCTCAAGATTTATTTTATTGTTGAACAAACACAATGCTCTCAGTCAATCCAAAATATAATTGAACCTCAAACCTGAATGTTCAACAAAGGAAAAGTGAGTTTTGATCTTTCTCAGGGGAATACATAAGAGTGCAGAATTATTAGGCAACAATTGGTGTGCAGAATTATTAAGCAACTAATTAAAAAAATAATTTCTCCCAACTCACGTGTTTATTCTCAAATTTTAAAGTGTAGCAAATAAGTAACAAAAAAGCACAATTAATTAAAATGTTTGTTCTTTCAAAAATATTCAGTGACCGATATAGCCACCCTTCTTTTCAATAACTGCCATGAGCCTTCCATCCATGTAGTCTGTCAGTTTCTTGATCTGTTCACGATCAACTTTCGCTGAAGCAGCAACCACAGCCTCCAAAATGCTGTTCAAAGAGATGTATTGTCATCCCTGACTGTAAATCTCACTTTTGAGAAAGGCCCACAAATTCTCAATAGGATTTAAGTCAGGAGAGGAAGGGGGCCAGGTCATTATTCGGGCATCTTTGTGGCCCTTGCTGGCTAGCCAAGCAGTGGAGTACTTGGATGCATGTGATGGAGCATTGTCCTGCATGAAGATATGGCCTTCTTGAATGCTGAGGACTTCTTACTGTACCATTGTTTGAAGAAAGTATCTTCCAGTAACTGGCAGTAGGTTTTGGAGTTGAGTTTCCGTCCATCTTCAACACGTAAAGGTCCAACTACCTCATCCTTAATGATAGCTGCCCATACCAGTACCCCTCCTCCACCTGGCTGGCGCCTGACTGAAGTGGTGCTGTGTTTCCATTAGTGATTCAGCCATGGGCCAATCCATCTTGTCCATCAAGAGTCACTCTCATTTCATCTGTGCATAAAACCTTTGAAAAACTCTGTCTTCAGGTATTTCTTTGCCCAATCTATACAGTACATTTCAAATCTTATTCAGTGGTGGTCTTCTTTCAGCCTTCTTGACCTTAGCCATGTCTCTGAGTACTTGACACCTTGTACTTCTGGACACTCCAGGTAGGTTGCAGTTCTGGAATATGATGGCACTTGAGAATAATGGGTTCCTGGTGGCTTCACGTTTAATTCTTCTCAAGTCTTTTCCAGTTAATTTGCGTCTTTTCTTCTCCAGGCGTTTTTTGCACCCCAGGTGACTATTCGCAACAAAACCTTTGATTGTCCGGTGGTCACACTTCAATAGTTTAGCCATTTCAAGAGTGGTGCATCCGTCTGAAAAGCATTTTACAATTTTTGACTTGTAAGTGTCAGTTAAATCTCGTTTTTGGCCCATTTTACCTGAGGTCATGAAGCTGCCTAATAATTATGCACACCTTGATATAAGATGTTATTCACTGTTGCCACACCCTCCCTCATTACACCAATAAATATCACCTGAAAATGATTCAATACAATGAGCATTCAAGTTTATATGGTTTGGAGTTGAAAAATGTGCATACAAATAATGATACATTCAGAATACTCATTTGCCCAATAATTGTGCATGCAGTGTACACTTTTAAAGATGAATTAATTGAAAAGATGTTTCCATATATTAATACTTTTAAGTCACATTAGCCCACTATGCCTTTTTATAAGGGTAAAACTGGTGAACAAATGGTGAACTAAATTGCTAGGGATAATTTGTACTAAAATGTGCAATTATGTAATTAGTTTACGCAGAGAAATTATCTGGAAAATTGGGAAATGTTGTATAAACCAAACGGTCTAAGTTTAATTATAACAATATGGCTTTAAGCAATTGACACATGCAAGATCAAGGGTCAGTGTTCAATCCAATTTAGCTGTTTGCATATAAATAAATTGAATATATCCACTATATATCCACCACTAGATGGGGATATCTAACTACATAGATATAGTTTAAAATCAAGCTCAGTTGAGTTTTTTATTCTAGGACTATGCTTAATTTTTGTCCACAAATCTGTCCCTAAAAGGTGCAGGAAACTATCCCTAAAAGGTGTAATAAATCTCAAGGCAAAGGTCAGTTGAAACGGTCAGTTGCTGGATATGACAGTTGTGGATGTGAGGTCAGTGTTCTGTGTTGTTCTTACCAGATGTGCATTGAGCCTCTCACTAGCAGAGTCAGGCATCCCCCAAATGGTCTTACTGGAAGACAGCCTCAGGTCTGTGCTCTCCAACCACTGAAGAAGGTCCTGGATTTCCATGGTTACATCTTGGACCTTTGATAAAAAAAAATACAAGAACAGCAATACCTATAATGTAATCAAACAATCAATTATTATAATGAACTAGACAGTAATTTTCCAAGGAAAATTGTATGGCTGGTTTCAAAGCATTTTCTATTTCTTAAAAGTCTTTACAATACTAACATTTGCTTGTAGAAGTAGTATTAAAAGTATTTTAGTATTAAAACTATTTGTTTGAAGGGTATTAGAAGTTTTAAATACAGCAGTAGCAATAGTAGTAGTAGGAGCAGCAGCAGTAATAGGAGAAATATAGTAGTCATAGTATAAATGTTAGTCTTAGTACATGTTGCGGTAGTAGAAGGAAACGCAGTATTATTAGTACGAGCTAAAGTACTGATAGTAGTAATAAGTGTATTAGCGTTTTAGTTTTAAGTATTGAAAGATTTTTTATAAATATTTAAGTTTTACAAATATTAAAAGTATTTAAGCTATCGGTTTGAAAAGTGAAAGTTACAATTTAGTAGTAGTAGTAGTATGAGGAGTAGCAGTGGTAGTACTAGTAGTATTAATAGGAGCACTAGTAGTGGTTAGTAGTAGTTAAAATTAGTAGGAGCAGTAATAATAGTGGGAACAGTATTAATGCTGGCATTATAGAGTACTATTTATTACTGAAATTATTAAATGTATTTTAAGTTTTACAAGTATTACAATCATAAAATTATTTAAAGGAATATAGTAATAATTACAAAAGAACTAAGAAGGATAGGATCATGTAAGTTCATACACTTTCTGTGTGGGTAAATATTCCTTGTTGATGTTTATTTAATAAAAAACGCAGTTTCTTTAGTTTGGAAGATGCTATTTCTGTTTGGACGTCAGATATAAAGCAATAAATAAAAACTATGCATGTTTGTGTATCTATTTGAGAAAGTTTTTCAAATTGGAGCTGTTATTAAAGAGTTTCAAAATGCTTTTTGCAACAGTTAATAAAGTTGCTGTATCTTTAGTTTGGAAGACCCATTCACTTTCTCCACAGGTTGTTGTGTTTTATGATACAGTGAGGGAAAAAGTTATTTGATCCCCTGCTGATTTTGTACGTTTGCCCACTGACAAAGAAATAATCAGTCTATAATTGTAATGGTAGGTTTATTTGAACAGTGAGAGACAGAATAACAACAAATAAATCCAGAAAAACACGTCAAAAATGTTATAAATTGATTTGCATTTTAATGAGTGAAATAAGTATTTGATCCCCTCTCAGTCAGAAAGATTTCTGGCTCCCAGGTGTCTTTTATACAGGTAACGAGCTGAGATTAGGAGCACACTCTTAAAGGGAGTGTACATGTACAGGCCCGTCTGAAGTTTGCCAATGAACATCTGAATGATTCAGAGGAGAACTGGGTGAAAGTGTTGTGGTCAGATGAAACCAAAATCAAGCTGTTTGGCATCAACTCAACTCGCCGTGTTTGGAGGAGGAGGAATGCTGCCTATGACCCCAAGAACACCATCCCCACCGTCAAACACGGAGGTGGAAACCTAATGCTTTGGGGGTGTTTTTCTGCTAAGGGGACAGGACAAATTCACCGTATCAAAGGGACGATGGACGGGGCCATGTACCGTCAAATCTTGGGTAAGAACTTCCTTCCCTCAGCCAGGGCATTGAAAATGGGTCGTGGATGGGTATTCCAGCATGACAATGACCCAAAACACACGGCCAAGGCAACAAAGAAGCGGCTCAAGAAGAAGCAAATTAAGGTCCTGGAGTGGCCTAGCCAGTCTCCAGACCTTAATCCCATAGAAAATCTGTGGAGGGAGCTGAAGGTTTGAGTTGCCAAACGTCAGCCTCGAAACCTTAATGACTTGGAGAAGATCTGCAAAGAGGAGTGGGACAAAATCCTTCCTGAGATGTGTGCAAACCTGCTGGCCAACTACAAGAAACGTCTGACCTCTGTGATTGCCAACAAGGGTTTTGCCACCAAGTACTAAGTCATGTTTTGCAGAGGGCTCGAATACTTATTTCACTCATTATAATGCAAATCAATTTATAAAATTTTTGACATGCGTTTTTCTGGATTTTTTTGTTGTTATTCTGCCTCTCACTGTTCAAATAAACCTACCATTAAAATTATAGACTGATCATTCCTTTGTTAGTGGGCAAACATACAAAATCAGCAGGGGATCAAATACTTTTTTCCCTCATTGTATATATAACCATTCTGGTTCTTATCATGCTGGTTGCTCAACCAGGAAGTCCTATTGGTCCTATTGCAAGAGGATAGTGATGACCACAGCAGTGGTTTTTATACTTTTCCTCATTAAATTAGATTTGGTTCAGGTAAACAAAAATTAGGAGTAGTCTCTTAATTTTTTCCAGAGCTGTATATATACAGTTGGTATCCAAAAATCTGAATAATTAACTTAATCTTAGCTTATTCCACAAATAAATCCTAAAATTGCAGAGACAAAATTATGGGCACCTTATAAAAGAAGTTAAAAATAATTTGATTTCAAGCAGATGAGTTGAACTCACCTGTGGTGAGCAGTTGTCTGCAGTATGGAATTCACATTGAACCAGTCTAAAATCAGAAAAAGACTCCTCCTGTTTTTTTGTACTGTGTGTAACACAATGAGCATGACAAGACGAAAAATTATAGCCTCAAGGCTACAAGTCCATCTCCAGACCTTGATGTTCCTGTTTCCACTACACTGAATGTTATCAAGCAGTTTAAGGCCCACCCCACTATAAACAGCCTCCCAGCAAAAATGCAGTATACTTAAAATTTATTATTTCAGAACCACTTATGTTGAACCTTAGTACACTAAATAGGATTAAAATAGTATGTAAGTAATATTTAAAGAGTAATAATTATACTTATATGGGTGTTAAAATGGACCCAATGATTTCCTACTTTAGTACATATTTCCTACTTTATAATGTATGACTGCAAATAACATTTTAGTACACTTACAATATACTGAAGATCTATTTCAAATATATAATATATTTCAAGTACAACATCTAATATAATATTATAAATATTACACACAAATACAGTTAACCAGGCGGTACTGTGGAGACGTGCTATTGCAATGTTTATAAGACTACAATAAGATCTTTAATACATTTGTTGTCCATTCGCATATGTGACAGTGAATGACAAACAGAGATGAGAGGATCATGAAAGAGAACCTTTAAAGTTGTTTAAACCTTTAAAAGACTCATGAAGTCTTCCCCTGGCTGTGCTCCTCCTCACCTGACTTAGGTTGTTCTCCAGCTCTAGCTGTCTGCGCTCTGTCTCACAGCGTACAAACTCCCAGCGTTCGTTCAGCTGCTCCAGACGTGGCTGCAGACCATGAGGGCTGTCCCCTGTCCCTGCCTCCAGTAGCCCCCGCCCCGCCTGGTTAAGAGACTCCACCGTACGCACGTGGGACATGACATCGTTACGCAGCACCTAGCGGTGAGAACAAAGACTTATACTTATGTTATGCGCCCAGAAACCTGTTCCAGAAATCTGTCTTTAGAAATTTAAAACATTTATTAAACATTTATAATTTAACCTGCCAGGGGGACAGCTAGGGGGCACTGTTTTTGATTGGTGTAAAATATGTGCTCTTCAGAATGTTGGCAACATGTAGGGCAATCTCTGGAACTGAGCATTTCTGAATAGTCAGTACTGAAAAACAGTCTGTGACGTCCGGTGGCTATACTGCACACTGATAAGCCAAAACATTATGACCACTCACAGGTGAAGCGAATAATGCCGGTGCAACTGCTTAATATGTAGGCTGCGTTCATGGCTATGGCTCACTTACTAAAGAGACACAAATCTCAATGTGACTGCTCATGTTTAACAGAGCATAAATACATTAAAAAACTATTGATATCATTAGTATCATCATTCTTCAAACACATACATGAAGTGGCTTTACGTACATTCTAATGTTAAAATGGTGTACAGGTACATCGTTTTATGTTAAGATGATTTTTGAGACCACAGACCTTGTGCTTGGCCAGCTCTATCTCACAGGCCTGCAGGTCAATGCTGATTGCCCGATTGCCCTGGAGGAGGCCCGCTGTGTGGGACAACCAGGTGTGCAGCTCATCCAACGTGTTCTGGAACTGGCCCAGACGTAGCAATGCACACTCCAACTGATGCTACAATGAATATGTAGTTAAAAAAAAAATTGTGCATTATCATACAGATGGGTGACAAATTATAGATTAGAAATGCAGATTCAGTGGAAACTTTCAAGTGTCTACTAAAGACTCATCTCTACAGCATGGTCTATGATTAAATGTAGTTTGGCCCAGGGGTGTGAAGGTGACCAGAAAGGCTTGATACTGTCCACCCTTGCTGTCTTGCCAGGTGGGCTCTCATCGCTACTGGGATGCCCTCCCTCCAATTCCATTCGGGGGCGGAGTCACTGGCTTGTTGTTGTCTCTCTGTTAAACACTTGTGCAATTGGGCTGTACTCTGCTGGCAATACTCGGCCCTCATTCAGGGTGGTTGCGGTTGGTGGGTGTCCCTTTGGTTGATGCTTGGCAATGTGGGTGTAACGAGGATGCGCAAAGAGGACGCACGCTCTCTCTCCCGGCGCGGAGTTCGGCGTGCGTCGTCACCGGCCTTCTAGTCACGCCGCCCCTCCTCCCACGGCACTGTCATGTATTGTTATTGCACACACCTGGTGTCCATTCCCTCGTTAGGTAACCTATATTAGTTCCTGTGTTCCTGGGCGTCTTTGTGAGGAATTGTTCTATGTTGGGTGTTGTGTACCTGTGCATTGGTTCTCAGTGTTTTGTATTATTGCGCTTCGTCGCTTCCCCTCGTTTTGGAGACTTGTGTACGGATGTGTTCCGTTGGTTTCTCCTTGTTTTGGGAATTATACATACAACTTACGTTGGATAAAGAAAATACAAATGACAATTCCTGCACTTGGCTCCTTTTTGCCCTGCAAACCACTATGGCACCTGTGACAGTGGGTGGATTGTTTTCCTGCCTGCTGGGACCTGTCTGGGTCCTCCCCCGGATAGGGCCACAGTGTCACCGGACCCCCCTGTCTCAGCCCCAAGGTCTTACGCTGCTATATTATTGTGCTGGGGGAGTAGAGTCAGTCCTTCTTCTCCACTATAAATCCTTGTAGATCTAAGGAATGCATTTTCTACATTTTCCCTGTCTCTTGCCCTGTTTTAAAGTTAGGAGGACATGAGGTCTTAGCCCGCACCTCCAGAGTACCAGGCTTGAAAGACTCGTTGCTGTCCCTGTCCAAAGTCCTCCTGGTTATGTTGCCGATAAAGATGATACCTGACGATTTCGCCAGGCCGAGGTGCAAGCTGTCCCCCTTACATGCCCCCCCCATCAAGATAGCCACATAGAACAACACAACATAAAATAAACATGCAAAAAAAAAATTATCATAGTGGCCAAGCACGGCAGGCCCTGGTCCATCCACCACGCCAGTGAATCATATGCTATTGCCTTTGCAGTGCCAGGTCTCAAACCAATTGAACACCTGTGGTTTTCGGACCAACGTGTTAGATAGCGCTCTCCACCACCACCAAAACACCAAATGGGAATATCCTTTGAAAGAACTGTGAACTCTCCAGCAGAGATCCAAAGACCTGTAGAATCTATGCATTAAAGCTGTTCTGGTGGCCCATTTATCTTGCTAATAAATATCATACATGTTCTACAATTTGATGTTTATGTGTTCAAAGTTTGGTACGAGTAGAGCAAAATCTCTGAGTGTTGGGAGTTCCCTAAGTATTACATATGCAACTTACAAACTGAGGGAAAAGATGCAGTATTTTACTTGGCCACATTGTTTATATTATTCTGCCAAGTGCAGAAGCATAAATCAATTCATCCTGAAAATGAATGCCTTATATTGCTTGAAATAATACACAAACACTAAATATAGGCTACTGAGGTTATAGAGCAGCAATTTAATATGCTAACAAAATTTAAATTACAACTGTTAATCACATATGACCACATTTTGTTGATGTTATAGATGTCCAGAGTTGTCTAATTTAGAATTATTGTAGATAAACAATAACTTTCTCCACAGATGAAATTAACCATTTACTTATCCATACCAAGCTACATCAACATTGTTCAATGCCCCTTTGCTAGCTAGCTATCAGGACAAGCATTACATGGTAATGATGGCAAGCTACAAATTTGCTAGCTTGCTAACTTCAACGATAACATTGACGATTGCATTACATTAGCTAGTAGACGATATCAGACATATCTAAACTATAATGAATGGCTGCTGCTAATGCAAGATTATAAAATTACATTTTGCATCGTATATTTAGTAAACATGTGAGACAGTACCTTCTTTCATTACTGCTAGGCTAGTCTAGTGCGATCCTGACTGCTCAGTTGCATGGAGTACCATGGACCAATGCCCGGTGTTTTCACCAGAAGGGAGGGGGAGCAGCACGGTGACAGAAGCAGGTGGACTCCGGGACTCAACCATTTTACAGGGAAGGGGGGACTCAAAGATATTAGAACGGGTTACCATATAGATTAACCACGAAAGTAGAAAAATATAACTCGCGAACTTGCGGTCCACTGCTTGGTAACACACGTGAATGCCTTTATGACAACCTTCCAAATTTTTAAGCTAATACAAAACGGTACATTAGATCTAAGGGTACATTTTGTATAGCTCGTGGCTAACGGGGTGCTGCTTAACGGTTATGCTTCTTCCGCTGTTGGTCCGCTCCCATGGTGGGAGGCACACTGGGCAAGAACCCGCGGCCTTCTGCTTCGCAACACGTTATCGCCCTTGACACTGTTCCAACCTTTTGAGCTATACAAAAAGTAAAATTGTTAAACAAATCGGCAAAATTGAAAGCGAACATTCTGTCCATACAGTATTCCATACAAGGAAAACAGATTTCAAGTGACGTCACACACCATTGTTGAGGCTAGGAACACTATGTCCATTGCTTAACACAGGCTGAAACTACATACATTTTTAATGATAAAACTGTAAACATGTTAACATTCTTAGACAAGAAAATGCATCAATTTGACATTTTACAACTAGTTAGCGAACTTTACCAATAATATTGACGATTGCATTACATTAGCTAGTATACGATATCAGACATTTTACATATAACAATTGGCTGCTGCTAATGCAAGATTAATTTACAAGATTACATTTTGTATCGTCTATTTAGTAAAAATGTGCAGCAGTACCTTATTTCATTACTGCTAGGCTAATCTAGTGAGATCCTGACTGCTCAGTTGCTAACGATGGATGTCCACTGGTCCGGCGTGCCCGCTGCCTCGGACGGATACAATTCATTTTCTATGAACAGTGTCAAGGCGTTGTTGACGGTTGCGCAAAGCATCTCGGGAAGGCAGTGCGGCCGTTTGAGCTGTTCCAGCGCGTCAAGAAGTTGGGCCATGGTCAATATTATGCAAATGAATTCGGCTAACGCGAGGTGTTTATCCAGTGGAAGTAGAGTCTTTCATAAACAAGAGACGGTCTTCCTTGTTGGTCCATGGTTGTATTGCAACGGCATATGTGAAATATTTTAGCTCCATGTGAAACATTCTGCTACCAACTGGAGAAAAAACAAATTATAGCGGGAGATAAGCGCAATCAGGATTGAAGGATGGTGGAAATTGTTGGTGACTCAGGTCAGTTTTATAAGTTAGCTCTGTGTTGTTAAATGTGCTGTGTTTATTTAGCATTGAGTTGTTTGTTTTATATGGCAGCACCACAGAAATACTTTGCCTGCTAGCATAGTGCTCATTATAACGTGTTTTTATTTTGCCCATGAGTGAGAAAAATAATTTTGGTCGGTTTCATGCGAAGGGATGTCAACACAGCCCTCCCCCGCTGAAAAACAAACACCCATAGCGGATACGCCCATAAGCGGCCATCTGGGGCAAGCCAGCGCATTTGCAGGCGAATTCGCGCAGGAACAGTGGACATCCACCAAAAGAGTATCAGACATGGACCAACGCCTGGTGTTTTCACTGGAAGGGAGGGGGAGTAGCACTGTGACAGGAGCAGGCGGACTCCGGGACTGAACCATTTTACGGGGAAGGGGGGACTCCAAGATGTTGGAGCAGGTTACTATAGAGATTAACAACAAAAGTGGAAAAAATATAATACTATTCAATAAAATGAAATAAGAATATATTAAAGCGGACACTCCTGACAACTGGGGTGGCGAGTGGGGTGGCATGACATATTTGTAGGGTGGCAGCTATTGGCACAGTCTGTCAGGTGGTTTTGCCAGTGCCCATCTGTAAATCACTGCATTGAATAGTGACCTATTAGGTATCATGGCCCTTTCATGTAGGAATTCTGGACAGGGGTCAGTTTCCCTTGTTCTGTCCTGGGCTACAAACCACAAGAAAAGGTTTCTCAGCTAAGTGAATCCCACACTGGTGAATAATGGCGTGGGGTCTGACCTGTCTGCTGACGGTCTCTGTCTCCAGGGTGTCCCAGCGCTGTCTGAAATCACACAGGGGAGAGATGGAGCCGGGACGCTCAGAGCCTGTAGACAGCCTGCACACAAAGCGGTGATTCAGGCTCTCAATCTCTATCTTCTTCTGGTACAGTTCTCGTTTGAACTCCTGATGAGAAAGTGCATATGTTTTACAAAGACCACAGAACAGGCAAATTTAAACAACCCATCAGATTCAACAAGACTCAAAAATGCAAAAGTGGAAATTATGGAACATCTTGCATGGGAATGGGAGTGGGACTGTGTTCTTTGGCTTATTTCCTGTAGTGTAAATTCACCTTGAGATCACACAGCTGCTCTTTGACTGATTCCAGGTCACTTTCGACCAAGAACTCCTCTGTGGATCTCAGCTCTGCTGATTTAAGCCACTCAAAAAGCCCCTGCAGAAGAAGAAAGGTACATAAAAAAAGAAAAAAATAACCCATTCATCCATGGCTGCACATTTGTGTCACAAGTGGCTGTGAGAAGTTACTAAAGTGTGTTTTTTGAGGTGGTGAAATAAATAAATAACCACATTGAACAGTCAATGAAACATGCTGACATCCTGCTGACTTTTACAAGCAGCGACACTACAGCTGGCTTCCCAGACATTGGGCATAGACTGTTTCTCTCACAATTAATGCCATTTGTTTCCTATTGGCACAGTCTGTCAGTCATATCCCCAGCCCTGCAGGAAGCTAGAGTCTTGTTTCAACCAGTGCAATAGAGATAAAATACTGGCCAAGTTTGTAGTTGGCTGAGTGCCTCTGCAATTGGAAAGGCAAAAGGAGAAAAAGCAGCCAAGCAAAGCTGAATAGTCTAATGTTTCTGATAATATGGATATTTGTAAGCTATTACACAAACACATACACACAGCATGACCACACACACATACCTGCATAGTGTCCTGGTAATGTAAAGCCATCTGTAGAGATTGTTCCAGCTTCCTGTCACACTCACTCCACAGTTTGCTTAGGTTGTTCCACGTGCAGTACAGCTATAGAGATATCAGTAAAGTACACCTGTTGGGTTACCTTTATATACAGTAATATTAATTTTAATTTTAATTTAATTAATATGAATATTAATATGAATATTATTAATATGACTATTATTTAATTTAAAGAAAAAACATATCTAATATTATACAGGTGATTGCAAGTGATTAATTCAAAGACTACCTCATCCAAGCTCTTGGTGACGTCAGGTTTGTCTGTGTCTCCACATGCTGACATAAGGTCCATTCCCAGAATGCCAAGCATGTCCAAGTCCCCCTGTAGACTATCAATGTCCTCTCTGAGGGTCTATGAGGATGGAAAGAGATGTTAAAATAGCTGTACAGTGTTTTATGAAACAAATGGTCTTCCTTATAGTGTTAAATACGATTTTCTGTGATGGCATGGTGTTGGTTCCAACCCTACAAGGATTTTTGTCCTAACCACTGTGCAAAACTTTCTTGTTGTTGCTTGCTCTTTGGGGTTTTAGAGTGGTTATCAGCACTTTGTGACAACTGTGGATGTAAAAAGGGCCTACTAAAATACATTTGATTGATTGATTTGACAAGACAAAGCCGCCCCAAATTGAGCTGGCCCATGCAGGATTACCTGGGCACTGGCCACAAATACAAGGACTTGTCAACACCATGATATGAGTTAACAGTGTATGAACTTAAAATGCATTCTATCATTGGCAAGTCACTTTACAATACTAAATAAATTCATAGTTAGCCCCAGATCTTATTTGACTGTCTTGTCAACATATGTTAATGAGAGTTGGCAAGGAAAGCAGCTCAAAAACCTCAGGACAAGTTATCCCACAACACCTGCATGGTCTCCAGACTCTGGCGGATGGTCTCCGAGTCGGTGCGGCTGGCGTTCAGATCCAGGACAGCCTGCTGGGCATCATTCAGCCCGGCCGTCACGTCACTGACGTCACTCCAGAACTTGAGGGCTAAGTCCAACAGGTTGAGCAGCCAGCGGCCTCTCTCCTCAGCCTGTCTCTGAGTGTCTTTCCACAGCTGGCCCAGGCTGGACACACGCTGCTGGATCACTGGGATACACAGACTACAGTCATTAAATACTTACGGATTAGCCATCCAGCAGACACTCTTACCCCAGGTGACTGAGAATCAGAGCATTCAATATTTAAATTTTAGTAATTTGGCTGACACTCTTATCCAAAGTAACCTTTTGGTTACTGGCCAGACACTATAACAACTAGGCTAAGGATAATGAAACAAGAATAATGAAACAACCACATCTCGCAACCGTTGTAAGTCACAGTGACACTTCTACTAAGTATAAGTAGAAATGAGTACCCATTTGTAGTACTTTCATTAACTTCATTTTGATTTCTGTATTAATTGCATTATGAACACCAATGTGCTTCTGTGAGAATTGTATTTTTTTATTGATAAAAAATGCTAAAGCTCTATATAAAATCTGGGACATAAATTGACTGTGTTAGAATAGGCCAAAATTGCTTTAGACTGTTCACTGAAGCCAAGGATAGGCAAAGACCTTTCCCTAACAACTTCTGCTCCTAGACGTGATTGTGGCCACAACAAAAGGTGCCAGGCCTCAACCTATTTTAGCTATGGGCTAAAATAGCTCCAAAGTGAAGTTGAATGTGTCTCTTATGGTCCTTCCATTATGAGCAGAACAGAAACAAGTGGTAGCTCAGATCAGGTCTGTAAACTCTGACCTAGAACAATGTTTGCCATGGCGGCGTAGCATCTTATTTTTATGTTTGTGTAACAACTTTTTTCTTGTATATATCTCAAGCAGAAGACATAATATTTTAGAATCTGACAAAGGTGTGTTGAAAAAAGTAACAGCAACTGTAAAGAAGAAATCAGCTTAGAGACATCTGTTGTCATGGATCCTATTTCTCTTCTTCTTGTTGAAAATCTCCTTTTGACGGATTGGCCAGATTGGGACAAGAGGAAGAGAGAACTTCAGCCACAACAACCCTTTGTATTACGGAAGAGAATTAGAGTCTTTACTTGTGCTATGGCCAAAACATGGTGTCTGGTTGACTCACCATATGCATATGTTTACTAAACACTGTTGGTCAAACTGTTGCTACAGGTATTTGAACTCAATTCAACACTACTCAAACAAAAGTTTAAATTGGTCTTGGTAATCTAGGCACAGTATTGCTGTCAAATGATAAATTCATTATGCACACAGACACCTGTGACGTATTTCCACGTTTATGTGCTGCCTACCACAAAAGTTAGCTGACTGATTAAAAAAAATAAACAAAAAAAAGCTGCAAATGTCTATGCTCCTAACCATATGTTGCGAGGAACCACATCTCTGGAACTTAGTGAAGTGTGTACCTGTGCCAATAGAGGCGTCCCCAGCTGCCTGTGTGTTGGTGAGGAGTTCATCAGCCTGGGTCCTGACACTCCCCAGGCCAAGCTCCAGCTTGGACAGCTCAGCCAGGCTGTGCTTGTTGTCCTGAAGCTGTTCCTGGATGCGTGGGGTCTGGCCCTGCAATGAGACTGGTGACTCCATGCGGCTCCGCAGGCGATCCAGACTCTCACCGATCAGCGTCATCCTCTCGTTCAACTATAGCAACATCAAGCCATTTCGTCATGTAATTTGTGGTTATCAAAAGTTTGCTTTTTTTTTTTTGATGCGCTGTATTTATGTGTGGTTGTGTGTGTGTTAATGCATCAGTGTGTGTATGACAGTCACCTGTGTGTATCTGGGCAGAGACTCTTCCAGTAGATTGGCAGCCTCTCTGACTCTGTCCCTAATGTTCCTGTGCTGCTCCTCTGCCTCTGTGGCTTTACGATAGAACTCCTCCCCCTGGGCGGGGCTTAACTCTGACAGACGTTTTCCCAGGGAGCACAGCCGCGCTATCAGGGGTCTATGCTCTGCTATGGACTCCCTTAGACCCTGGGCACAAGACAGGTAGGATAAGAGACATCATGGAAATAGATCATTGAACACATAGACCTGGGTCAGATTTGTTAGCCACAAATTTGTTAGCCACAGTAAAACCACAGTAAAACATAAAATAAAAACAAGTGTTTAATTTACGATCAACAGTTTGAAGAAAATACATAAACCTTTGGAATTTCTACTTTCAAGAGAAGGTTAAATAACGACTGAAGCAGAAAATCTGAGTGAATGTAAGAATAGGTCATTTGAGCAAAATAATTGAAGGGGGTTAAGAAATATAAAAGGACATAATCGTTAAATGAAAGAAGAAAAAAAACTCTGTCACCACTCCCTAGAGTCAGTTTGCTGATACCTGTAAGAGATCCTGCTGCTCTCGGAATGCCTCGTAGCTAATAGTACTCAGGGAAAGCCGTCCAATGAGGTCTTGTGTTTCCTCTAGCCATGGCGACACCTCAGTGAGGCCCTCTGAGAACTGGACCAGAAGGGACTGGGCATGCTCCAGCTGAAGTACCACATGGGAGTTGGTGGCTGACGTGGTGTTGCATTGTTCCTGTAAGGCGTCCAGTGGGGTCTGGGGGGACAGCAAAACATCTAACATCACCTGCATTCACTAATGGATGTGAAACATTGAATACGCCGTGGATGAGATGGTATGCACCTGTAGATTGCCTATT
Source organism: Esox masquinongy (assembly GCA_016801175.1). Lineage (NCBI taxonomy): Eukaryota > Metazoa > Chordata > Actinopteri > Esociformes > Esocidae > Esox > Esox masquinongy. The sequence continues at coordinate 24,682 of JACXGI010002131.1, forward strand.
TCCCCTTCGTCACCATATGTCAGCAAGATTTCGGCGATCTTGGCCATCTTCTCAATGTTAAACCTGTGCTGCAAAATCTCCACGGCAAGGATCTACACAAAAACAAAAAACATAAGAAACTCACTATCTCACTGTAACTCGCCTCGATGTGGGTAAATTAGACCAACATAACGATGTGCAGGCTACTGGTTCTGATTGTTCTCCTTACCTTCTGTTCGTAGAGCTGGGCAGAAATTAGCTCTGGTTTGAGAGTGATGGCTTTCAGATTATCCAGTCCCAGGGCTGTGGCTCGGAACCAGGCCATTTCCTTCACCACAGCCTGCTCCAACTGACAACAAACACAAACACATACACACAGGTTAAGATCAACACTGATTTCTGTCTAAATTAAAAAGTGTTAAAGTTCTTACTGAATCCTCCTTATCTGAAGACTATCAATGTGGCCTACATTAATCCTTCAGTAGTAATAAGACAGTACATTAATGTACACTAAGCCCCTTACCCTCTGTTTCTCCGCAGCACAGAGCACCATGTCTCCACCCCCTGTCTGGCCCGCAACAGGCCCCAGAAGCTCTCTCTCAATGCGGCCCAGCCACAGGTGGAGGTCCTCCTGACTGGAGGTGCAGCGGCTGGAGGCCTCCAGGACCTGCTCCAGCCTCTGCAGCACATCACCACTGCTCAGGGTGAGCACCGACCAACGGATCCTCAGGTTGTCCACACGCTCCTGCACCTGTTGCGCTTCCTCCTCTGAGACATAGAGCACACCAGAAGCACAGATACATGGCGAATTAACATGTTGCCACCGTTAGCATGTTGGCACTCTTAGCATGTTGCTAAGATTAGAATGTTGCTTATCATCTTGCTAATGTTAGCATATGGCGATTCATGTTCCTTTTTGCAATATAAGTAATCTCTTGTTGAATTGGATTTATTGATAAGGGTAAGCCTTCCAGATCAGATTGATGGATGTTACCTGTAATCTTCTCCTTGAGATCACGGCCTGTCTGTTGGACATTTACCAAGTCAACATTTTTCGCCTTGATCTCTTCCACCACAGCCTGTGATAAAAAAGTTAAATGTACAGTACGTTTGAATAATTTACGCTATATGGCCAAATGTATGTGGACACATTATTGAGTTCAGTTGTTTCAGCCACACAAATTGCTCACAGTCCAGCACATAACCATGAAATCTCCACAGACAAACATTGGCAGTAAAATGGGTCGTACTGAAGAGCTCAGTGACTTTAAGCGTGGCACTGTCGTAGGATGCCATTTTTGCCACAAGTCCGTTTGTGACATTTCTGCCCTACTAGATCTGCTCCCATCTGTAAGTGATAAAATTCTGAAGTGGAAGTTCAAGTTCAAAAGGTTTATTTGTCATTTGCAATAACAAGTTACGGCAATGAAATGCTTGGTTTTCCTACTCCCGACAGTGCAGTTAAAAGTTAAAAAGTAACAGTAATTATAATTTAAAAAAATAAGATAACTCAATCAATCAGTAATAACACTATACAAAAACACACATCAATAATAATAACTATACAACTATACAACCATAGTGCAATGTAAAAGTGACAGGTGTGCATGATATAAGTGGCAGATGTGCATGATGTAAAGTGACAGGTGTGCATGGACTATGGATGGAAGGGAAGATGGGTTCCCGAGTTGAGCAGCCTTACAGCCTGTGGAAAGAAACTGTCCTGTAGCCTGTTTGTTTTGGACTGAATACTCCTGTACCTTCTGCCTGACGGCAGCTTGGTAAGCAGTCCGTGGCATGGGTGGCTGGGATCTGTAATGATCTGTTTGCTCCTCCTCCTACACCTCTCTGTGTAGAGATCTTGCAGGGATGGCAGGTCAGACCTTGTGATGCTCTCTGCTGTTTTAATCACCCTCTGAAGTGCTTTGCAGTCGAGGGTGGTGCAGCTGCCATACCAAGCGGTGACACAGCTGGTCAGGATACTCTCGATAGTGCATCTGTAGAAGTTGGTGAGTATCCTGGAATCCATGCCAAATCTCCTTAATCGGCGTAGGAAGAAGAGCCGTTTCCTGGCCTCCTTCACCACGACGTTAGAGTGATGAGACCAGGTCAAGTCATCACTGATGTTGACCCCAAGGAACCTGATGTTGTGAACTCTCTCTACTGCAGACCCATTGATGTGTATGGGGGCGTGGTCTCCCCGCCGCTGCTTCCTGTGATCAACAATCATATCCTTCGTTTTGCTGATATTGAGCTGGAGGTTGTTTTCCTGACACCACAAAGTCAGTGGAAGCATCTAAGAGCACAACAACCCAGCCAAAATGTGATAGACCACACAAACTCCAAGAGCGGGACACCTATCATCTGATGCATCACTCACCACAGAGTTCCAAACTGTTCATGGAGGCAACATCAGCACAAGAACTATGTATCGGGAGCTTCACGAAACAGATTTCCATGGCCAAGCAGGTGTATGCAAACCTCACATCAAAATGCGCAATGCCAAGCGGCGAGCTAGAGTGTTGTAAAGCATGCCACCACTGGACTCTGGAGCAGTGGAAACATGTTCTCTGTACTGATGAATCACGGTTCACTATCTGGCAGTCTGATGGATGAATCTGGGTGTGGCAGATACCAGGAGAACGCTACCTACCGGAATGCATAATGCCTACTGTTAAGTTTGGTGGAGGGATAATGGTCTGGGGCTGTGTTTCAGGGTTTGGGATAGGCTCCTTAGTTCCAGTGAAGGGTCATTTTAATGCGACAGGATACAAAGACATTTTAAACAACTGGATGCTTCCTACTTTGTGGTAACAGTTTGGGGAAGCCCCTTTCCTGTTCCAGCATGACTGTGCCCCTGTACACAATGTGGAGTCTATAAAGATATGGTTGTAAAGACATGGTATAAAGATGAGGTTAGTGTAGAGGAACTCGAGTGGCCTGCACAGAACGTTGACCTCAACACCACTGAATATCTTTGGGATGAATTGGAATGGCGATTGTGAGACAGGCCTCCTCGTCCAACATCAATGTTTGACATCACAAATGCTCTTTTGGCTGAATGGGCACAAATTCCCACAGAGGCACTCCTAAATCTTGTGGAAAGCCTTCCCCGAAGAGTAGCAGTTGTTATAGCTGCAAGGGGGTGGGGGGGGGCAACTCCATATTAATGCCCATGGTTTTGGAATGAGATGTCCAACAAGCTCATATGGGTGTGATAGTCAGGTGTCCACATACTTTTGGCCATATAGTATATAATACTAGGGGATCATGTCACAATATGACCTAATCACAACACAATGATGTGACAATACTCCATTTACCATGACACAATATTATCATGATAATGTTATTATGATATTCAAGTGTCGATATGATATTATTTTTACTCTTACTATGGAATTGAAATTCGATACTATGATTTTACTGTGGAAATATGTTTTGATCATGGGGTGCTGATGATAGCTGAGCGTGGATGGTATTGAACGGCTTGTTCGACACACGTACATTGGTTTAGGTGACAGAAGTCTCATCGATGGACAGACGGACCATGTGCACACATCGGTATTGGATGAAAGCTAAATGTAAATTTGGGAATCTTGTCAGGGGCTGCTGAGGCTACGACAGGGGGGGCACCTCTAGCATCCCTACTTCCTGCACTAGAACTATGATTCTGTGTCCCAAATGGTTTCCACATGTCTTCTGCAAAGAGACAAGAGAGAGCCAACAGACAACAAGTCTATATCGGTCATTGAAATAAAATAAAGGTATGAAGGAAGGTATGAATGAACAATATTGGAGTTTTGGTGTATGTACAGCAAAGTACCGCAAAAACATTTGCAATATTGTCAAAACCATGTAAAGTAAATTGTCAAAAATAATATTTTGATATGCAACTACTGTATATCTTTGTTTTCCTCTTTCACTACTACATGCACTTTGTAGAGATGCTCAAAATCATAAACAGAATTGCTTTTGTTTGCTCTAAACATTCACACAAACCCAGAATTGGATTTAATCGGATGCTTTAACCACTATGCCACCTGCCGTCCCAAAGGGGACACTGTACATAGTGTTTACTGTAGATTGATGTCCTACCTTGGCCTGCTCCGTAGCTTTGGGAAGATGTAGCATGGACCTCTCAGCATTGCGTAACTCGGCCAGGTCCTGTTCTACAGAGATGAGCCAATGCTGCAGGCTTTCCACCCTCTCCTGGAAGAGCTGAGCCCTAGGCAGGATGAGCTCCAGGCTGCCCCGTCTGTCAACCCCAGAACACAACATGTATTATGTTACAGTTCAGCTCACAAAAACATTACAGCGTAGCACAGCTTAACATGACATTACATGAAAGGGGTTTAATGACCTGACCTGTTTTCTGCCACTAGTAGTAAAGCCTCCCATTTGTGTCTGAGTGTGGAGAGCTGTATCCTGGCTTGCTCTCCCTCTTCCCCTGGGAAGGCTTCAGTCAGTCGAGGGCCCTCCAGCATCATGGTCTCCATACTACGTCTCCGGTCCTCCAGGAGGCGCTGCAGAAGCTGTGAGATGGTGGTAAATACATTCCTAAGCTTAGAGTGAAATACTTTAGGACATCCAGTATAATTGTTTTTTTTTCCATATTAGTCTGCAGACATGCTTAACCAGAGTGAATAAGAGAAACTATTAGGGTTAACTGTCTCAAAAAAAAAAAAACTATAGTGCCTTGCAAAAGGGACCTTGTTGCACTACTACCTTGTACTACTTGTCTAGCTCGGGAACCTCATTGCTGCTATCCCCACATTTCAGTTGTACAGACTACCTTACACCTCCAACTTGCTTGATTGCACCGTCAGAATTGCCATTTGTACTTGCATTTGCCTCATCGCACAACTACAGGTGCTGGTCATAAAATTAGATATTGCCACAGACTCTCAATGGGATTGATATCAGGATGTTGACAGGGCCACTGCAGAACACCTTTTTGTTCTGGAGCCACTGTAATATTGCTTTGGCCTTGTGATTGGGATTATTGTCCCGCTTACATTTAGATACATTTACTCCTAAGACTGAAGCAGATTCTCTTGTAGTAATATTCTGTAAATTGCTCCTTCCATACTAACTACAATATTAACAAGATGCCAAGACCCTACTGATTTAAAGCATCCCCACAGCATGATGCTGCCACCGCCGTACTTCATTGCAGGGATTGTTGTGTGGAGGCATGGGAGTTAGGTTTGTGCACCACATAGCACAGTTTTGGACAAAAAGCTTTATCTTTGTCTCATCTGATGACGGAAACCTTTCCCAAATTACATCTGGGTTACTCATGCTTTCGGATGGTACTTCTTTCTTGACATTTTCCAATACAAGTCAGTTTTTTTATAGCTTCTCTAACAAGTCTCGTTCTTGTTTGAGCGTTGAGTTTTGAGGGGCAGTCTTTTTTTGACAGCGGCTCTGTGGTGTGATACAGCTTTGGTGGTGGTGTAATACTGAGCAGAGAGGTGTAGCAAGATAATCTGAAATCTATGTATTATGAGTACAAACATTCAGAAGACTCAGCCACAGGGAATCATTGATAGTCCATCCTCCAGACTACATTTACTCTCTTCCCTTTTTGTTAGTGTGGTGAAAGGCTCAACTCAAGTGTCAGGCCTGCATTGTCAGAAGAAAGGCAATTTTCACCTCACCCAGTGATCTCACAATGGGGTTGATTCACACTGAAAGGTGAATGACTCGTCTCGTTTTATAAGCCTTCAGGAAATCTTGGTCAAAAGCATACACTGATCCATTGTGTCACTGAACTTTCCCTATTCCATCCTAAATGCAAGGGATTTTCTGCCATGAAAGAACTGCTTTACAAGTTCAATGATATCAGTGCTTATTTTCCATAGGTACTCATGATAAGATCAACATGTTGTTATTTTCCTGTGGTGAAACGTTTGGTATTGTGTGAATATATTCTTTACATTTTAGTTATTCTTCTGACGCTCTTATACACAGATGAACTCAGACTATCTACTTCAAACATTATGTATTTAAAGTCTTTAAATAATAATTGGTACAGGGGGAGATGAGAAAAATATGGGATACCTTCTGCTCCTGAAGCTGTGCTTTCACCACTTTGACCTCTGATGATGCAGGCTTCTGATTGGCTGTGAGCTCCTCTACCTCACAGACCCAGGTCAACAGTGATTCCAGGGATTGATGGAACGTCTCAGAATCTGCAAAGTCATCTCTCAGAGTCAAGGTAGATCTCATTCCCTGGGGAAGGAAGGAGCATAACACTGCATAAAACACTGTTTATAGTAACAACATTTTAAACCATAAAAACCATGAAGCCATGCTGTAATGTCAGCATTATCTTCGTACCTGGCAGAGAAGATTGAAAGAACGCTAAATCAATATTCATATGAAAAACATATCAGTGAACTGGATATCTTACCCTCCAACGGTCCAAGCTAGAATCTTGATCTGAGCTAGAATGTCCATCACTTTGCAGCTGGAATAGAAATGTAACAGCAAACACCTCATTTGAATTCACTGCACTGGTGACTTTTCTGTAAAACACTATCCCACCAAAAATACAACAAACATTCTACAGCACATGCTGCTAAAGTGAAATTAATTCAATTGCAGAGTGGTAAAGATGGTAAGTTGAACCTCAGACATTCAGTGAAGAAATGGAATGGAAAGAAAGTTCAGATCCTGCTAACGGACGCAGAAGAGAACGGCTTAACAAGTTATAATGACCTCAGCGAGTTCCTCAGCCGCTCCAGTAAGAACCCTAACAGTCCTGGTTACTACGGGATCCCCACCCTTTTCTCCGGATGGGTACTCCGTCACCTCCACAATCTCTGTCACCACCGTCTCCGTCACTTCCGTCACTTCTGTGACCTCGCGGGAGGCCAGGGTTTTCCAGGACCAGGGGCTGCCTTCTCTAGACTCCCTCCTGTGGAGGCTTCCATCTCTGGAGTCCCTTCTCTGGAAGCTGGCCCTTCTCTCCGTTGATCCCGAGATTGATCCAGGCTGGACTAGAGGGGGTCTCACGTAGGGCATCTCTGGGACCACAGTCTTCCGTGTCAGCGTGTTGTTCCTGGACGTCTTGATGGGGGAAGGGGTGCCGTGCCAGGCATTGTCCAAAGTGCTGGTGGTGGTGACTGTTGGGGCGGGGGAGGGGTTGGCCCGGAGAGGTTTGTCCGAGGGAGGGGTGTGGCCGGGAGATAAGCCGTCGTCCACTTCGTCTTTCCTCTTCCTGTCTGTCACCACCTCCTCCTTCTCTCCCTCCTCCCCCTCCCTCTCTCTCACCAACTCATCCCTCCTTGCCTCCCCATGGTGCCATTCACGGCGCCGCTGGAAGCATTCCTTCAGGTAGGCCTCGTCTGACCTCACATGCTTGGACTTCTGGCCCAGGCAGCTGGGTCGGCTGATGAGGTTACCCATAATCCTTCAACCCAGGAGCTAGAGAGGTAAAAGCCGAGAGTGGGCCCCTTGGCCATGCATTCAGGAGGCCCTTCAGATGCCTAGAGTGGGAAAGGGGGCTTGGAGTGAGCATCCAGCTTAAAAATCAATCCTTATTTACCCCACCCCCACCCTGAGAAATGTTGGATTTTTACATTAAATGCTAGTTGCTCTCTGATTTTTTCTGCAACAACCTCAGATAATTGTTAACAGAATATTATTTGCAATGTGCATGGCTTCTGAAAAAAGTTACCCACTATAATATGGTTAAAACCCACTAAAACTGCAGCCACACATACACGAGAGGTTCAATGCCTATTTGCTCAATATCTAACCGCATGCCATGACCGACGTAACCCATTTTCTGACAGACAGACAGGCACAAGAACTTTTTGAACCACGACCGAGCCAGAAACACTTGGCTGGTTTAATAAACAGACATCGGTCTCTTTGTCATCCTTGGATCACTTGCACATGGCTTCTCTTGGGGTTGAACGGCATGCGTGACAGGCCTGTCCACTGTAAGAAGCATCTTCCAGGATGCCCACTGTTAGAAAACCCTCTATTGAGCTTTGGCAAGCAGGACCAGACCTCGCCTGCCAGCTCTGTCCCTCTGCGAACCCGGCCCTGGGAAAACAGTTTATCCCCTGATCAAATATGACAGGCATAAAAAAAATAAAACAAACACCCGCTCATTTGTGGAGCTGAGGAAATGGGGGTGGGGAAAGTTGGGGTGGCTGTGCTGTGGTGGGGGGGTGGCGAGGCCTGGGAATGCATGGTCAGGAGATCACAGATCACTGACAGCGCTGCTCAGATCTGCTGCACTCTCTGTGACATGCAGCGCAACCGGGCCCTCAGGCACACGTTGTCCTGTACCGTACAGTGAACTGTACAAGGAGCATGCGGCTGTGTGACTGATCACTAACGAATCCAATAAGCACAACAGATTCTAAACCACAGGGTGCCCACCATTCAAAATCTTATTCACAACATTCATTCTTCTCCAGGTGTACCATTTAATCACAACTTTACCGCAGAGTTCTAGCCATCCACTGGCAAACATTTAGACTGTGACAGCCTGTCAATAAGTTCCCCGGGTCAATGTGGTGATAGAGGGTTCAAAGGTGAGTGTAATTATTTTGACTTATAAGGGCTGAGCTGGACCCATCAGGGACCCAGGAAGGGTCTCTGCTAATCTATCGTTCCTGCTTCACTTTTGAGGTCAGAGTGGATTAGTTCCTGTGAATCGACAACTGGTTTTTCCAGGTCTCAACTGGTCTCAGCTGGTCTGTTCAGATCAGTCAGGGGGTCAACTTGGGCCAGCGAGAGGTAAATTGGGGAAGTTGGCTCTGAAAAAATTTGGGGTTATCTGGTTTCTGGCTTGCTGGATTAGAAGATGGCCCATTTTAACAGTGCTGTCTTTGCTGGCACTGTCTGCTCTTTGTTGTTCAGTTATAATGAATATACCACATTCTGTATTCACGGGTTCTTCAAAAAGCTGCATGAAGAGATGTGCTTTTCTCTTTGCCGAGAATTAATTCCTTACAAAAACGTGTTTGACTTGCAGTGGAACACAACCTCACATAACCGCTGTCATACTGTAATTCTATTCAATTCATAATCTCACTCTGTCTTCCGGTCATGATTGTCATTACCGACTGGGATATATCTGTCTTTCGATGACAGGGGGTGTAGCTGAAAGGAACATTTCGTGTAGACCTCTCCACCACCATTATGATCATTACACTCAAATTACGAATCTGTCTGAGAACCAGATGATGCAGGCCGTAGCTTAGTACCCACTGGGAAATACTGGGACCACGTAGGAGAGTGGCTCCCAGACAAAAGCCCTAGCCTGGGATCAATGATAACCTTGTTAGCCTTAATCACACCCTGGTATTCCCCGGAGGAGACCAGAGACAGAGTACTCAGGCTGCAGCGTCTACGTTCAGTAGGTTAACAAGCCAAGATGTAGTGTAAGGGTGTGTCATGCATGTCCTATGGCTCATTGACAGTTTATATAGTGTTAAGACTGGCGATAGCATGTTATAGCACTTACCCCCAAGGATGGACTCAGACCAGAATTTAAGAATTTCTAACAAACCAGATTATTGTATCCTTCTTGAAGCCTGAACATAATGTAATTAATAGTATGTTTACATTGTAGTCATTTAGCTGAAACCTTTTTCCAGAGAGACAGTACCGAGTGCATTTCCGACCTGGTTGTCTTGCCTGTAACTTTTTTGTTTGATATTTTCTGTGGACCCCAGGAATTGTTGCTCCTGCATTTGCAGTAGATAATAGGGATCATAAATTGATAACACTGGATAATTATCAATCTAAAAGGATGAATCTGGGAAAAGCCTTAGTTGACTAGGTTGACCGGGCTGAAAATGGACCCGCCCGTCTGGAATATGGTCAAATGTATATTTGGTGAGTCATTTTGACGCAATGCAAATTGTGCTATGTAACTGATCACAAGATTATCAGTGAGATGCCACCGTAAAACAAAAGCTGATGATGCTAATTAACTATTAGTTACACACCCAAACCAAACTTTCAATCGTGTATTCCAACTCGGGCTAAAGTATGAGTTAACTGGGCAATAACAATAAATAAGAATGACTACAGGTCCATCAACATCACAAACAATCTGTAAGGCCATGCTCCATTTAAAATGAATAGTTTAACAACATTTTCAAACTACAACAGACTAACCAAAGATTTAATGACACCACACATATTTTAATGAGAGCATGTTGCAGTATTATAATTCAAACCGTTGCTAGTTTCCCATTAAGCTATATAGCAGAAGCTGGGCAACCATTTCACTTAACCTATATCACAGATCACTGGACCTATTCCTCTACTTCACCTCTCGTGAAATAACCCTGGACTCAGATTGGCCCTTTGTGTGTTCTCAAGACTGATTCATGGTGCATCCCTGCTGACCATTTTACTGATTAATCAAATTGATTGTCACAATAAAGGGCTACTCTGCAAGCTATGCAGAATTTGGGGAGACAACAAATGAAAAAATGAAAGGAAATAATATAATCTCAATCATTATAAATTTTTATATATGACTGAATATCAATGACAAAGACGCTGTGTGGAGATGTGAGAAACACAGTCCCCTCCCACACGTCCACAAACACACACAAAAGAAAATGTGGTGTTTTGGTACAATAGTTTCAACTTGTATATCCAAAATCAAAAATACATCCACTGTCAGGCATACAAGACCACTCAATTCCATTAACCGAAGAATAATAATCATGAATCACCAATCATGAGTGCCACAAAGACAAGCCAGTCAGTTCATTGAGGGTCTCTATGTGGTAATCAAGATGGTGGTTTTCTAATTAAACCTGACAGCTGTGAATTCACCCGTGAGACTCATAACATCTTAAAACATTGAAAAGACTGCAGCTGAAACATTGCAATAAGAAAGTGTACCACAAATGATTTCTATCAAATATGATTGATTTTAACACTTCAAAATAAATGTAGGAAATAATATTGCCTACTGTATGTAAGAAACGTAACCCAATATGTTAATCCAAATTGCCTATGGCAGTGTTACGTTAATGTCCAGTTAATGAAATTACTTTTTTGGTGAATTGCACTGAAAACAGTAGAAGCTTTTTCCAACACCACCATGCAGTTTTCATCCTTACAATCCCAATTTCTCCAATTTAATTGTGCCAATTTTACAAACAGTATCAAATGTAGTTATTGGTCTCAGTCAGGTACTTCCTCTGTCAAATTGGAAAATCCTATACAATGTCTGGCACAATAATATTGAAATCAAAAATATATTATACAGCTGTATGAAACAATGACAAAAATATCTCACCTATGTTGAAGGTGAACATTTCAAACATACTTCTTGCTGTTGTACTTTCACCGCTTAAACTCATACGGTACTGTTCATTTGGGCCAATGATCACAGCCACTTTGCATCGTCACATGCTTTCAAGCCGCAATCACAGAAGTCTAAACTTTTCCTATAAGCCAATCCAGGCCCAGTGGCAGTTTTGGCGGTTTGAGATTCAGGTGACGCAAACTTACCCCAGAGTAGAGAGGAGCACAACGGCTTGAGCAAAGGAATTCAGCTAGCCCTCAGTCACAATTCAAAGGGGAGAGGGGAAAAAAACGGCCTCCTTTGAGCATCCTTTGAGTGGCCTCCCTCCTAAAGGAGTCTCCACACAGGCATGCATAATCTGTCGCTCGCACTGCACGCAGAACTCGTCCGAACCTCCTAACGTCCAAACGCGCTCCCTAAACAAACACACGTAAGGCCTGATAACCCATGCTTTCCGTTGCCCACAGCCACAGGCAAACAATGTCCTCCTCTCACACCAATCCCCCCCCTACCCCTCCCACCGGCTCCTCTCCCCTTTCTCTTTTGTTGTGGGAGCTCCGATTGAGGAATTCCTTCCTTGTTAACGCCACCAATGGGATGGTGGGGCACCCGGATCAAGACAATGTAGTCCTAACGGCTCAACCGGTAACCTGCAGTTCCCAGCCGGGAATTGTTCCCGCATTGTAATCACACTCTTCTAGTTCTGTATGACCGCAGGCCAGAGGCGCAATCTACACCGGTCGTGTTTCTCTCTGTACCAGACAGTTCAGAAGTGCCTCCCTCACCTTCCTCCACTCGCTCGCTCTATCAATCCCACCCTTTAATAGCCCCTCCCCTTGAATGTTTTTTTTTGGGTGGGGGGGCTCCGAAATGCCATGCTGCTTCTGGTGGTGAAAAAGAGCGAGAGAGAAAAAACAGGGTGGGGGGGGTTGGCTTTCTAAAGAAAAATTCACATGTTAAGTGACAGCTGCCTCCAGCCCCTTCTCCCTGCCACTAGTTCACATAGGGGCGGATGGGGCGAGAAATACAGGGCCACAAAAGGAGGGACCCCACTCAACAATCCCACAACCGAGCCTCATCTCCATTCAGAGTCAGTGCAACAGGATCCACAGCAGCTAACAAAGAGAACTAATTACTGTTAACTTAAACATCTCCGATTACTTTTCAACTCGCTTCCCTTGCATCAAAAAAACTGGAAAATAGAGACAGAATGGAGAAAAGTGGATGTTGACAAAATAAAGCCTTTTTCTCTGACTCCTGGGAAAGATGTTTGGGAGCCCCGTGGACTCACTGATGAAACTTCCAAACATTTGCATCTAACTGAAATATACAAAAGCACGTAGTTTCTGTTTCATTAACACTGTCTCACCGAATTGTAATTTACTTCAGTTTTATCACGGGTTCTGATGCTGGGGAGGCTGTTGATGAATCAAAGCAGCCGATCATGGTGGAACCACCTGGATGTGTGTGTGGAACCACCTGGATGTGTGTATTAATCTCTCCTGGGATCAAGAACATTATCGTTACAAAAGACGTGAGAAGGCAGACAGGTGCATGGCAGCAGATGCTTGAAAAACCTCTTGAGAATAGGTCCATATTAGGTGACTGCCTCAAAAAGGTGTTAAGTCCCTGGAAAATCAAACCTAATCAGCTAATACGTTTTTCTCTCTCCGCCCCTCTCCCTTCTCTGTCAAACTGCTTTCGCCTCTCTCACTCTTTCTTACGCACACACAAGCCAACCCTCTACCATAATCCACATGGCCTCTTAATGACAAGAATGATTAGCCAAAGGAGAAAGTGGCAGACAGAGGACGGCGCTCCTTATTTACTCTATCCATGCGAGGGACGAAGTGGTCATGATGTTGTCACATGTCTCACGTTTCCCTGGGCTGAGATTTTCGAATCATCTTTGTGCAGGGTATTCTGACATTTCCGGTATTCTACACTGAAGCTGTGAAATCGTTTTACTTACACTGTCTTCGTGCTTAGTCTACGATGCTGGCAGGCTTCTTTTCCAAGAGTGAATGTTGCTTTGTGAGAGTGTAATCTGTCACCTTGAAAAGGGACACTGAGCAACTGGAAAAGAGGCAATAACACAAAAGAGCCAAACAAGTGAATTGCTGCAGACGAAGAGGTGGGGGTGAAACAAGGGAACTGAAAGAAAAAAGAGAGATACTACAGGGCATAACCCCTGTGGAACCTTTACAACCCCAGTCCCGAACCTCCAACCCATCCATGATCCGAGGGATGTGTTGTAGAGACAATTTGGTACAACTGCTGGCCCCTCAGTCAGATGTGGAAGGTATGGGTACTATAGTGACTGGTGCATCAACTGACAGGAAAAAATATAGTTATGGAGTAGTCTGCTTTAAGAAGATGAATGCCTGTCCAAACCGCTAAAGCTTTTCAAAGGGACTCCTCTTGGTCGTTTTTCCTTAGCGTGGAACTGCAACACTGATACCAGCAAGCACGGACCTAGCCCCTGACCCCCTTCCTCTTTCAAGTCTAAACTATCCATGGTAAAGAAATAAAAAAAAAGTTAAGAATAAGAAAAAAAAAACACCTGTGACCCTGGCAGAAAAGTGAATTCAACCGTATGACCCCGGCTGAAAAGTGAATTCAACCGTGTGACCCTGGCTGAAAAGTGATTTCAACCACGCGACCCCACCGAAGTCAAGTTATTTAAAACCGTGAGCACTCCATCCCTGTCAGTCCTAAATTATACCAGTCTCACTAAAGGAGCACACATACACCCTCTTTCCCGAAGACATGAACCTCCAGGCAATGATGGAAATGCACAGGCACCTACGACTGACTGATACAAGACTTCAGTCAGACAAGACAGAAACTGTCTAGCTCTAAATTAGCAACGATACTCCAAGTTGGGGGCTGTGTGTTTCCTATTGTATAAGAGAGGTGCAGCTGTTTAAAAAAGCACAGCCACCCGAAACATTGTCCTTAAGTGGTGGCATGGATGAGACCCCACTACCCCACTGGCACTGTGGTAAACCCATGACACCTGATCCAGTCTTTCAGCAAGCTCCAAATCCTCTCTGAAAAAATGGAATCGTTTCACTGAACCCGCTGTCCCTTTCCATTTCACACTATGGCCTTAACCACATGTACCCTCAGGCCAGTTCCTGAAGAATGGAGCTGGTGTAGTCTAAGAGGTACTGGCACATTGATTGATCCATGGGGCTGTGTAACACCAGCACGCTGTAAGCAAGCCGGGCCGCCAGGCAGTTTATATTATTTTCCCGGGTCTTTCACCAGTAAAGCATCTACGCTGCTTGTAGGACTGGGAAGTGTAGGTTTCAGGATAATTGGATATAGTCGGTCTGAATGAACACAGTCCCAAATTGGCTCCAAATGGGGCCAAATTTGATCACAGGCTCCATGTGCCAGAAGATCTGAGAGCACTAAAATAGATAAATTCTGCTGGCTGATGTGTCTCCTCTCCTCCCCCAACTCTACCATCTTCCTTGTCTACTCTGCCTTTAAATTGAATAAGGCCTCAATAGCTCTACTAGCCTATGTGGTAATTAGCACTTCTGCAGCAATGCCCAGCCAGGAATTTAAAAAAAGAGGGTTCCTTTCAAGGGTCAAAACCAAAGCACTATTGAACACTCACACCACAGACAGTCATTTATTACCAAAGAGGTTACTTCCCAGAAATGTGTGGCATTAGGTGAAAAGGAGTGAAGGGCTTCCCTGGGGTTCCTGGATAGTGAACATCTTAGTCATGAGTTGGCGGTGGAGGGATTCAACAACAACAGTGGTGACAAACCTCCACATTATTGGGTCTGTTCACAGAAAAGGATGCAAAACAAGCAAAGGTTGACAATTTAGTCATTAAGAAGAGGCTTTTATTCAGATCGACCTATAAGAGGAATCAAAGACAAGTACAGTAGGATATTCTTTCACCTTCAACAGGCCTATATAAATGGTGATATCAAATGGCCTATATAAATGGTGATATCAAATTATACTTTTGCTAATCCAACCCAAACTGTAGACCAAAACCAAATTCCTAAACACAATTACATGTATTTTTAAATATAGCCTTATTCAGGGAAAATGTTTCCTTTTATCATACTTTCCTGGTTTTATCAATTTGAGGTAATATTCGGTATGTATAGTAAAATATAAAGTCCCCTCTCCCCGTTTACAATTTGGTGCCTTTGAAAGACAACATATCTCCCATATCATCATCAGAGAGGGGCTAATGTTAGCTCACAGTCATGACGAGGAAATGAGAATAGGCCCCTCTCTCCCCCTCATCCTGGCCCTCATCCTGGCCCTCATCCTGGCCCTCATCCTGGCCCTCATCCTGGCCAACCTCTTGGCCCTCATCCTGGCCCTCATCCTGGCCCTCATCAGGCCTGTTTGCAGGTTACGTGTACACAGCTAAAAATGCTTCCTCAAAGATAATAAAAATGCTTGAATTAAGCAAAAATATCTGCCAGTGCAGTGAGAAAATTTTGCTTGTAACAACAACAAATCTGAACAAGCCTGATATTCCTGTTTACTGAATATAAGGTTTATTCGATCTGTTGTTGTGTCTGAATGAGACTATGTATCTTGTTTTCTGAATTTACTGTCTTGTTACAAGCAGCAGAAAAACGTTTCAACTTTTTTCAAATGAATTCTTGACTTTGCACTGTAAAAGTTTTTTTTGAGATACAGTCTTTGTTGCCGGACACAGACACCAAAGACCTTTGGAGACAGAGTGACACTATTATCGAGCTGCTTCTCATCAGCGGGGATGCAGCAAACAGGAAATAAACTGGTTGGCCTAAATCAACTTCTCCGAATGGAGAAGTTTATTTTCTGATCTCAGAATGACGCAATACAGCCTTATGTAAAAAAATAAAATAAAAAAAAAATAGACAAATATTTTCATGAATCATCTCTAACCCTGAGTATAACAAGAAACCGGACAAGCCTAGTTCATCTGGCCCGCAATAGAACATGTTGCCACTTTGAGATTCGAACCCGGGTCACACACGTGAAAGGCTGTGTCGTTAATCATCAGAATCATAAGAATTGAGCAATTGCTACCGAGACTGAAGATGAACTATTCCATGCCAGAAACAGTCGCAATATAACCGTATACAGTTTCAGCCAGCAAAGTTTTTGTCAATACGGAATAATTCACAATGCGTACTTCGCTTCGCCTGCGAGGAGATACAAACTCGGGACCTATAGTTCACAAGTCCGCTTCTCTAACCACTACGCAATTTAACAAGGGCAGTCAGTCAGTCAGTCAGTCAGTAAGAGACATTCGCTCTTCTTAGCTGGCTCTGCTTACGCGGTCCGGCAAAAATGTTAGGTGCGCCGCATTGCACAGGAACAAAAATAAATAATAAATTGAAGTACTGTTTTCATTTGACGTTTAAGACATTTAGCAAATGTTCTTATGCAGAGCGGCTTACAGGTAGTGCATACATTTTAAGCAAGGTACTCGTTCAAAATGCTGTTTTTCCCGTGGCAAAACGTTTGGACATGGCGTGCCCTAACCAACATGACACAGTGTCAGAGCACGCCCTGTTAAGGAGCTGCCGTGTCCCTCCCAATGTTTTGCTAGCACGCTGGGGAGGGTTCTGTATCCCCTTATTCACACAGCTTGCCTAGCTAACTAACGAGTCCCCCCAGACCAGACTGAAAACAGCAGTGGAGCAGTCTGGAAGCATTACCATGACAAAGGCTAGTGGAGGGATGTACTGGTACAGATAAAAGGTTCTGTGCATTTTTATTCACGCACAGGGAGCCCCCGGTTCACTACTGAACGCACCTAACTCATAGCTCATACGAAAGAAAGAAAAAAACAGACTTGTTTCCTTCAAGTCATGCATGTGTGATTCGCACATAAGAGTCATACATGAAACAGAGCACAACGATGATGTCATCATGCAAACAAACTGACCAATTCGATATTAGAAACAAACAATTTGGCCATGCTTAAGTTCCCTGTGATGTCATGATGTAAGCATTTCTATTAAGTTTAAATAAATCTTAGCTCTGTGTAATTAATTTATCTATTAAACAATTACAACATTCAGCTTTTTGATAACCAACCAAAACCTCTCAATTACAGTCAGCTCCTGCTTCTAAGGTAACTGAAAAGAAGAAAGAAAACAGAGACTAAAAAGAGAGGGAAAAAAGAATGATGAGAGTAACAACATGACACTGAAACACTCAGCGTGCATATAGATCTATTTGACGTTATACACAACAAATGCCTTTATGGCCAGATCACCGCCCCTCTGCCTGTAAGATCCTGTTTTTCTTTTCTTTTTTTTCTTCCCCGTCCTCATCCTCCCATTCGAGTCTAATTTCCTTTCAGTGTGCCCGCTCATGTGTGTGGCGGGCCTCCACCGCTGAACGTCTCTTCGGCCTCCGTGTCCCGGCACAAAAGAGCCCGTCTGCCTGCCCCCCTCTCCCCGAAAAGAAAGTCACCACAGGACACGGAGGAGCAGAGACCACCGCCTCGAAGTCCGCTTGAGTCTGTCTGCTTCTAGATGATTCTCCCTCCCACACAGATTCCCGACTGCTCTTTTACATTGAATGCAGGAGTTATTTGCCTGAGTGTGAAGTGTCTATATCTATTGCCCTGTTGCCTTTGGTCACTTGCTCTCCCTCTGTCCAACACCCCTCTCCCCCTCTCTTCCTACCTCCCTCCCTTTCTCTGTCTCTCTCCCCCTCTCTCTCTTAATCATTGTTTTCTCCCTCTAAGTTGTATGGTATCATGCCGGCCCCGTGAATTTGCTACTGTTGAGAGAGTATTTCTTTCCTGGGACCTAGGGCATATTACTCCTTTGGGATGTTAAGCCCTGCTTCATGGGAACAGTGTATTCCACAAAAGCATCAAATAACTGCTTTTATTTTAAGTCTTCTTTTGGTTTCTCCCAACCCACATGATTACTGTTAGATGAACATGTTGCTTCATGGTGTAGTCCAGCCCTTTAGATTCCTGAATATCCTCTGTGTGGATGACGAAAGCACTGTAAAGACATTGTTTCCTTATTCCTTTCTTTGACAAATATCCAGCCTCCTCTTCGTCTGTTGGTATCTTTCTCTTCTTTTTCACTGTTATTGAACAGACGTCAATAGCAGAGGTGTCGCTAGGATCACAATACATTCGGGGCTTAGCCCACCCTCCCGCCCCGCCCGGGACAGAAAGTACAGGGTTTTGAATGTACATGCGGAAAATGTCGATATACACGCTAGCGGCCTACACGTCTACAATGTCATAATGCACGATCGGAATTATAGATGAATCGATCAGGGGCTATTTTTTATTTATTTTTTTGGTCAATTTGAGATCCGGGTATATATAGCTATAGCCCCGGACGCCCAGGCCTAATGACGCCACTGGTCAATAGACAATACAGGACAATGTATGTTTCACAAATAATGAAGTGACCGTTCTTCTGGTATTTGTTGATGATGTTATTAATGTGTGGATTTAATAGCCTCTCACAGCTGTTACTTAAGTAATATTTTAATAACTAATATTCAGGCTCTGCTCATACTGCATTTGTCATTAGTATGCAGTGAACTTTGGAGAACTGTTTTCTGGGGGGGGGGGGGCACCGTTGTTAAAAATGTTGATAAAGATTAAACAAATGACATTCAAGCTGTGAGTTAAGATGGAACGGACTGATGGAGAGAATGGCAAGGATCTCAACACCTCAACTGACCGTGTAGTCCACAGGAGGCAGCCTCATCTCCATGCTCTTCAGCCAGTGTCGCAGAGCGCGGATTTGACCTCTGAACTCCCCCTGCCACTGGCTCCACTCATCTGACTCCCTCCTACAAGAACACAGGCCCACAAAATGTTACTATATCAACATGACAGTATGAAAAGCTGCCTGACCACAATAATGGTAATGTAAATGCATGTTCAGCTGAACTGAAAAGGTTAAATGTCTCTTTCTTTCACATAAATGTAATCTTGAATTAAAACATGGATAAATATTGTAACTTAAAATGCTTGTAATATACAGTTCATATGCAGAACTCAACCAGTCACCACTTATGTAGATTCAGTGGGGAGTCAACTGTTCTTTTTTGATTGTTAGTTTGGATGCTAAGCCCAGTTTGGGAATGTTTGTCAGTGGCACATTTACATTGTGTGGTTGAGTTCCCTTGTGGCCTTCTTTGTACAGGTGAACTGCTACACTAAACTGAGACAATCGAACAATGGTTATTAAAACCAGACATTTCTTTTGTTAGTCCTGATTGGTGATAGGCGTGGAGCCTAGTACAACAAATCGTTTATATTTCAATAAAGATGTTGGGTACACTGTGAAGAAAATCAACCGATAGGAAAATTTATAAAATATTGACAAATATGCACTGAATCCATTATGACCTTGTGGTTTTTGTTACACCCATACCAATAGCTCTGTTCCTTGGAGGTGGGCGTGGCCAATCCATACAAACTTGCCCTTTCATCCTGAAACAGACAACATAATGAATTATAGTTATACATTTGAAATTCTGTTAGTTCTGCTTTTCCAAATATGTACAATAATGAACTATAGGGGGTAGGTTAATTTATCAGGGACTGTGAGTTGGCCCTCATACTTCAAATACAATATAGTTCAACCAATAATTTGTTTAAATTTGTTTTTGCAGAACCTTCTCCAATTCTCTGAAGTCTTACCTCCTCATCCTCAATTTCTGTGACAGGTGGGAGGGACAGGGTCAGCGAGGTGTAGTCGAGGCAGTCATTGGAGGTATCCTGGCAGGTAGACAACGCGTCTCGCATATTGGCTGGATCTTCCATCAGTATCAAAGACTAGCATTGACACAAAAAGGCAAAGATAAAGAAATGTATAGTTAGGTCTGGAAATAATTGGACACTGACACAAGTTTTGTTATTTTGGCTGTTCACCAAAATATTAAAGTTACCATTAAATAATGAATATGGGCTTAACGTGCAGTCTCTCAGCTTTAATTTGAGGGTATTCACATCCAAGTTGGAGGAAGGGTTTAGGAATTACAAATGTTTAATATGTAGCCCCCACTTTTTCAAGGGACCAAAAGTAATTGGACAAGTGACTCAAAAGCTGTTTCATGGACAGGTGTGGGCTATTCCTTCGTTATTTCTTGATCAATTAAGCTGGTAAAAGGAGTTGATTCCAGGTGTGGCTTTCGCATTTGGAAGGTGTGAATACATAACATGCGGTGAAAGGAGCTCTCAATGCAAGTGAAACAGGCCATCCTTAGGCAACACAAATTTTTTTGAATACCATCAGAGAGATAGCAGGAACATTAGGAGTGGCCAAAACAACAGTTTGGTACATTCTGAGAAAAAAAGAACGCACTGGTGAGCTCTGCAACACAAAAAGGCCTGGACATCCACGGAAGACAACAGAGGTGGATGATCGTAGGATCCTTTCCATGGTAAAGAAAAACCCCTTCACAACATCTAGCCAAGTGAAGAACACTCTCCAGGAGGTAGGCATATCATAAAAGTCTACCATAAAGAGAAGACTTCACGAGAGCAAATACAGAGTGTTCAACACAAGGTGCAAACCATTCATAAGCCTCAAGAACAGAAAGGCCAGATTAGACTTCGCCAAAAAACATCTAAAATAGCTAGCCCAGTTCTGGAACAGCATTCTTTGGACAGATGAAACTAAGATCAACCTGTACCAGAATGATGGGAAGAAAAAAGTACGGAGAAGGCTTGGAACAGCTTATAATCCGAAGCATACCACATCATCTGTAAAACACGGTGGAGGCAGTGTGATGGCATGGGCATGCATGGCTTCCACTGGCACTGGGTCACTAGTGTATTGATAATGTGACAGAAGACAGAAGCAGTCAGATGAATTCTGAAGTGTATAGGGATATATTGTCTGCTCAGATTCAGCCAAATTCAGCAAAGTTGATTGGATGGTGCTTCACTTTATTTGGACAACGACCCAAAACATACTGCGAAAGCAAACCCAGAGTTTTTTAAGGCAAGAACAGGAATATTCTGTAATGGCTGAGTCAATTACTGTAACAAATGCACACAGAACAGGTTGGATGAAGGGATGGATCCAAGCTTAGAGCACAGGACATATATTAGGGAGTAGCAAAGGTATATAAAGGGACAGGCTGAAGCAAAGTCAAAGGGCAGGCAGAAGGTTGGTAACAGGGTATCAATGCAGATCAGAAGCCAAAGTACAGTAGGGGATAATCCAGAGAGGCAGTCAGGTAGGCAGGCAAGGGTCGGGATACCAAAATAGACTTTCAAAATACTTCTAACAAAAAGAGAATGCTCAGAAAAACAGGCTCAGTAAAGTTGCAAACACACAAACAACACCTCACAATGGACAACAGCAAACACAGAACTCATATTGGAGGAGTAAACGAGACACAGGTGCAAACGATAATGACAAATGAATAGGCTACGTTCAAAAACAAAGAAAGAAAACAAGACAAATCAGTATACATTCAAAACCAAATGCAAAACCAAAACCAAATAACACAGAACCTCACAATTACCTGATCTTGACCCAATTGAGCATGCATTTCACTTGCTGAAGACAAAGCTTATGGCAGAAAGACGCATGAACAAACAACAACTGAAGACCGCTGCAGTAAAGACCTGGCAAAGCATCACAAAGGAGGAAACCCAGCGTTTGGTGATGTCCATGCATTCCAGACTTCAAGCAGTAATTGCCTGCAAAGGATTCTCGACAAAGTATTAAAAATGAACATTTTATTTATGATTGTGTTAATTCGTCCAATTACATTTGAGCCCCTGAAATAAGGGGACTGTGTATGAAAACGGCTGCAATTCCTAAACATTTCATACATTATTTTTGCTCAACCCATTGAATTTAAGCTGAAAGTCTTCACTTCAATTGCATCTTAGTTGTTTCATTTCAAATCCATTTTGGTGGCGTACAGAGACAAAATTATGAAAATTGTGTCTGTGTCTAAATATTTCTGGACCTAACTGTAGATAAATGGAGGACAATACAGCAAACCTCTCTCTGAACCTATATTGCAACACATAGACACACACACACACACCTAATTAAGCAGGCACAATAGTGTTCTCCAAGTTGTTGAAAAGACATACATCACTACAAAACCAAATAATTGTTTAAAGTTCATGTGCACAAAAGTCAACATGGGCACACATTTGATGGGAAAATATAGCCTCTGGCTAATTGGTGATAGATTTTTAATGTTCATTTTGGAAAAAATGCAGTTAGGCTTTAATCAGTCAGATTTGTGCCCCATTCTAGTTGTGTGTAGAAGTAATACCATATCCAGCTATGGTGTATATGCCATGTATAACCTAATTCAGTCTAACTTATGACTGCTTGTTTATACCATTGTACTTAATGATTGTCTTTGTTTCTTTAACTTTCATTTGAGTGTTTAGTCTTGTTACTGTTATGCCTTTGTCCAAATCGTTATCAAAAAATGAGAATTTTCGCTCAGTTGGCTTACTTGGTTAAATAAAGATGAAATAAAAAAAAAAACGGTCATGGATGTACAGGTGCATCTCAAAAAATAAGAATATTCTGGAAAAGTTCATTTTTTTCATTAATACAAATAGAAAAGTGACACCGTCATATATTCTATATATATTACACATTAAGTGAAACATTTCAAGCCTTTTTGTTTCAATCTTGAAGATTACGGCTTACAGCTCAGGGAAATCAAAAAAAATTTCTTTTTCTTTGTAAAGCACATTGAATTGCTTCTATGTATGAATTGTGCTATATAAATAAACTTGCTTGCTTGCTTACCATGTCAGGTTAGGTTAGGTACAGTGGATATAAAAAGTCTACACACCCCTTTCATACATTATTTTTGCTCAACCCATTGAATTTAAGCTGAAAGTCTTCACTTCAATTGCATCTTAGTTGTTTCATTTCAAATCCATTTTGGTGGCGTACAGAGACAAAATTATGAAAATTGTGTCTGTGTCTAAATATTTCTGGACCTAACTGTAGATAAATGGAGGACAATACAGCAAACCTCTCTCTGAACCTATATTGCAACACATAGACACACACACACACACACCTAATTAAGCAGGCACAATAGTGTTCTCCAAGTTGTTGAAAAGACATACATCACTACAAAACCAAATAATTGTTTAAAGTTCATGTGCACAAAAGTCAACATGGGCACACATTTGATGGGAAAATATAGCCTCTGGCTAATTGGTGATAGATTTTTAATGTTCATTTTGGAAAAAATGCAGTTAGGCTTTAATCAGTCAGATTTGTGCCCCATTCTAGTTGTGTGTAGAAGTAATACCATATCCAGCTATTGTGTATATGCCATGTATAACCTAATTCAGTCTAACTTATGACTGCTTGTTTATACCATTGTACTTAATGATTGTCTTTGTTTCTTTAACTTTCATTTGAGTGTTTAGTCTTGTTACTGTTATGCCTTTGTCCAAATCGTTATCAAAAAATGAGAATTTTCGCTCAGTTGGCTTACTTGGTTAAATAAAGATGAAATAAAAAAAAAAACGGTCATGGATGTACAGGTGCATCTCAAAAAATAAGAATATTCTGGAAAAGTTCATTTTTTTCATTAATACAAATAGAAAAGTGACACCGTCATATATTCTATATATATTACACATTAAGTGAAACATTTCAAGCCTTTTTGTTTCAATCTTGAAGATTACGGCTTACAGCTCAGGGAAATCAAAAATCCAGTATCTCAAAATATTAGAATAAAAAATTTACAATACAGAAATGTCAACCTGAGAAGAGCTTTAATTAGCTAATTAACTCCCTGAGTCTTCAATCTCACAGTTTGGTTCAGTACACACAACCACAATCATGGGGAAGACTGCTGACTTGACACTTGTCCAGAAGACACTCACTGACAACCTCCATGGGAAGGGTAAGCCACAGAAGGTCATTGCTAAAAGAGCTGGTTGATTAGTGTGGTAGGAAAATGTGCACAAGCAACAGGGATGACCGCAGCCTTGAGAGGATTGTCAAGCAAAGCCTATTCAAGAAATTCGGGGAGCTTCACAAGGAGTGGACTGAGACTGGAGTCAGTGCATCAAGAGCCACCACGCACAGATGTGTCCAAGAAATGGGCTACAAATGACACATTCCTAGTGTCAAGCCACTCCTGAGCCAGAGACAATGTCAGAAGAGTCTTACCTGGGCGAAGGAGAAAAATAATTGGACCGTTGCTCAGTGGTCCAAAGTCCTCTCTTCAGATGAAAATACATTTTGCATTTCATTTGGAAATCAAGGTCCCAGAGTCTGGAGGAAGAGTGGAGAGGCAAAGAATCAAAGTTGCTTGAAGTCCAGTGTGACGTTTCCACAGTCCGTGATGATTTGGGGTGCCATATCATCTGCTGGTGTTGGTCCACTGTGTTTTATCAAGTCCACAGTCAATGCAGCCGTCTACCAGGAGATTTTAGAGCACTTCATGCTTCCATCTGCTTCCAAGGTTTATGGAGATGCTGATTTCCTTTTCCAGTAGGACTTGCCCATAGTGCCTAAATCACTGGAACTGGTTTGCTGCCCATGGTATTACTGTGCTTAATTGGCCAGCCAACTCATCTGACCTGAACCCCATAGAGAATCTATGGGGTATTGTCTAGAGGAAAATGAGATATGCCACACCCAACAACACAGACGAGCTGAAGGCCGCTGTCAAAGCAACCTGGGCTTCCATAACACCTCAGCAGTGCCACAGGCTGATTGGCTCCATGCCACGCCAAAATGATGCAGTAATTCATGCAAAAGGAGCCCCGACCAAGTATTGAGTGCATAAATTAACATACGTAGGAAACCTTTGCAGGTGTTTTGAGTTAATTAGCTGATTAGAGCTCTTCTCAGGTCAACATTTCTGTATTATACATTTTTTATTCTAATATTTTGAGATACATGATTTTTGATTTCCATGAGCTGTAAGCCATTATCATCAAGATTGAAACAAGAAAGTCTTGAAATGTTTCACTTTATGTGTAATGAATCTACAATATATGAAGGTGTCACTTTTTGATTTGAATTATGGAAAAAAATGAAGTATTCCATGATATTTAAACTTTTTGAGATGCACCTGTATCTCAGCATTATTTAAGATTCTCAAAAAGACCACCTACTTTAGACCCCAAGCACTTTGGTACAGCTGTTTTTACTGATTTGGCTAATTATGTCACACTTCTAGCGGTATCTATGGGTTCCTCATAGTATTATGCATGGACTGATCCAATTCTCAGTTGATATAATAATTTTGTGCTGGCTGATGGTAACTTATCCACTTTTATGCAGATGACATTATCCTGTATACAATTGGCCCCTCAAAAACCATGCAATACAGCTTTAACAAAATTCAACATGTTGATTGCTTTATAGTTAAACAGGGAAGAAGAGTTTAGATGTGGACTTTTTGTGGTTAGGGCAGTGTTTTTTAATCCTGGTCCTCGGGATCTAAAGGGGTGCAAGTTTTTGTTTTTGCCCAAGCACTCACACACCTGGTTCAAACTAAAGGCTTGATGATAGGTTGATTATATCATTCAAGTGTGTAAGTGGTAGGATGACATTTGAATCAGATGTGTGAATGCTTGGGCAAAAACAAAAACGTGCCCCACTTTGGGTCCCAAGGACCAGGATTAAGAAACGCTGGTTTAGGGTGATCTTTCAAAGTAAGTCTAACAGTGCCCTCATATGGTAAAATACAATATTGCAGCCATTAATGCTGACAGTAATTTGAGTACACATTACTACCATCACCTATAATAAACACATTTCTACTTATGTGGACTCCCCAAAAAGACTGTAAAACAGCTGCAGCTCATTCAGAATGCTGCTGCTAGAATGTTAATCAGGACCAAGAGAACAGAGCACATCACCCCGGTTCTTAAATCTTTGCACTGGCTTCCAGTCAGTTACAGAATAGATTTTAAAGTGATGCTTTTAGTTTATAAATCACTGAATGGTTTAGGCCCCGAATACATTTCTGATATGTTTGAAGAATATAAACCGAGCAGGGCTCTTAGATCCATGGACACAGGTCAGCTAGTAGAGCCCAGAGTCCAAACCAAACATGGAGAAGCTGCTTTTAGCAGTTATGCTGCACACAACTGGAATAAACTACCAGAAGATCTTAGACGTGCCCCAAACGTATCAATTTTCAAATCCTGGTTAAAAACACTTCTCTTTTCACGCGCCTGTGACTGAGCACATAAACTAAACCGCCCTGTTTAGCCTTACTGGTTTTTATAGCTTCCTATGTTTTTATCCCATTTTTATTCTACTTTTATTTTCTTATTCTGTTTCATTATTATTATGTTGTTTTGATGTTTTCATTTGAGTATTTGTTTTTATGCAATTGTATTGTTCAATTTTTTCTTTTTCTTTGTAAAGCACATTGAATTGCTTCTATGTATGAATTGTGCTATATAAATAAACTTGCTTGCTTGCTTACCATGTCAGGTTAGGTTAGGTACAGTGGATATAAAAAGTCTACACACCCCTGTTAAAATGCCAGGTTCTTATGATGTAAAAGAATGAGACAAAGAAATCATGTCAGAACTTTTTCCACCTTTAATGTGACCTATAATGTGAACAATTCAATTGAAAAACAAACTGAAATCTTTGAGGGGAAAAATAAAAAACTCACAATAACCTGGTTGCATAAGTGTGCACACCCTTAAACTAATACTTTGTTGAAGCACCTTTTGGTTTTATTACAGCACTCAGTCTTTTTGGGTAGGAGTCTATTAGCATGGCACATCTTGACGTGGCAATATTTGCCCACTCTTCTTTGCAAAAGCGCTCCAAATCTTTCAGATTGCGAGGACATCTCCTGTGCACAGCCCTCTTCAGATCACCCCACAGATGTTCAATTGGATTCAGGTCTGGGTTCTGGCTGGGCCATTCCAAAACGTTAATCTTCTTCTGGTGAAGCCATGCTTTTGTGGATTTAGATGTGTGCTTTGGGTCGTTGTCGTGCTGAAAGGTGAAATTCCTCTTCATCTTTCTAACGGACGCCCGAAGGTTTTGTGCCAAAATTGCCTGGTATTTGGAACTGTTCATAATTCCCTCCACCCTGACTAAGGCCCCAGTTCCATCTGAAGAAAAACAGCCCCAAAGCATGATGCTGCCACCACCATGCTTCACTGTGGGTATGGTGTTCTTTGGGTGATGTGCAGTGTTGTTTTTGCACCAAACATACCTTTTGGAATTGTGGCCAAAAAGTTCAACCTTGGTTTCATCAGACCATAACACATTTTCCCACATGCTTTTGGGGGACTTGATGTTTGTTTTTGCAAACTTCAGCCGGTCTTGGATGTTTTTCTTTGTAAAAAAAGTCTTCCGTCTTGCCACCCTACCCCATAGCCCATTCATATGAAGAATACAGGAGATTGTTGTCACATGTAACACACAGCCAGTACTTACCAGAAATTCCTGCAGTTCCTTTAATGTTGCTGTAGGCCTCTTGGAGGCCTCCCTGACCAGTTTTCTTCTCGTCTTTTTATCAATTTTGGAGGGCGTCCAGTTCTTGGTAATGTCTCTGTTGTGCCATATTTTCTCCACTTGATGATGACTGTCTTCACTGTGTTCCATGGTATTTCTAATGCTTTGGAAATTCTTTTGTACCCTTCTCCTGACTGATATCTTTCAACAATGAGATCCCTCTGATGATTTGGAAGCTCTCTGCAGACCATGGCTTTTGCTCTGAGATGCAACTAAGAAAATGTCAGGAAAATCCTACTAGAACAGCTGAACTTTATTTGTGATTAATCAGTCACTTTAAATGATGGCAGGTGTGTAATGACTTCTATTTAACATGAGTTTGAATGTGTTAATTCTGAAAACAGCCACATGCCCAGTTATAAGAGTGTGTGCACACTTATGCAACCAGGTTATTGTAAGGTTTTTATTTTTCATTTTTCCCCCTTGAAGATTTCAGTTTGTTTTTCAATTGAATTGTTCACATTATATGTCACATTAAAAGTGGAAACAATTCTGATATGATTTGTCTTTGTCTCATTCTTTTACATCACAAGAACCTGGCATTTTAACAGGGGTGTGTAGACTTGTTATATCCACTGTATACTGGTCAGAGCTGGCCCAAATCCAGCCTGGTTGTTGCCAAAGCACTCAAACAGTTGACCAGAATTATCCCTTTGAGTTAGGCAATGGCATTACATTTTCCACCCGAAGATTGCATGTTTGATTACCTCGTACAATCAAACAAAAGAATCACAAAATTTAGGTGTCATTTTGTTCCATCACACTCCCTCATATACTACCGGTACTATAAACCACAAGAAAATCTGGTCAAATAGACACAAATAGACAGTTTAAAACCACTACATTGTTTTATGCTGTTCTTTTCATGAAGGACAGATTGGGGCCAGAACAGGGTTATTTGAATGTGATTTTGGGGGTGTGTGTGGACTTTTTATAGTTCTATGGCACTGATTTGTCAATCATTAAAACTGTTAATATCCTTTAAAATTAAACATTACATGTCCATTTGGTCTGTAGAAATATTGAATCAACACTGTTTATGCAACACTACCACATACCTTGCTATATGGCTTGATTCCTTACATTCAGTACTCATTCCACACTTCCAATCCAAAGATAAATCAATAATTAAATTATTTTTCTGTAGTAAGGCATTATTCACCCTTGTCAAATTCCTCAATTATGACACCATATTGTACAGGCTTTCTAATAAAATGCCTTAAAAAATTTGAAGTAATTTAGCACACATCCACTTGTTACCCGTTAATGGTATTCCTCTATGTGGTGTATTTGGATGTTTTTTCCCTTGTAAATAGTATTTATTTGTTCATTTGCATTCATATTTTTTCCATTATGTAGTTTGTGTTTTTTTGTCCTGTACTCTTGTAACTGTATGCCTGAGAATTATCTGTGCTTGTTGCTAAAGATCTTTCCATCCTCAAACATTCTAATAGATTTCCTATATAATGTTCCATCTTCATAACGTGATATTAAAGGCAGCGTGATGTTATAGCTGTCTTAAAACATATGGTCCCCCTTAAATGTAATACTTGAATAATATACACTATCGTTCAAAAGTTTGGGATCACTGAGAAATCTCCTTGTTTTCCAAAGAAAAGCACATTTTTTGTCCACTAAAATAACATCCAGTTGTTCAGAAATAGTGTAGACATATTAAATGTTGTAAATGAATATTGTAGCTGGAAATAGCTAAACAAGAATAAACTGATGAGTTTCAGAAGAAAGTTATTTGTTTCTGGCCATTTTGAGCCGTATTTAGCCCACAAACGCTGAAGAATTGTGGAATTACGGTATGGATTATTGGCACTGACATGAGAAAATACTTCTATAGGCACTGTAATAACTCCTATCAAAACATTTTATAGAAACTAAGGTCATTTTCATTGAGCAGTTTTACATTAAACATATAAGTTACTGCTAATATTTGTAATGTTCTGAATGCAGTACTGTCACTGTAGATAATACAACTGTCAGAATGTCTAATTTATCAGAATATTGTAAAATGTAGATGACAAGATAACCTTTTCATAGCATATTTATTTACATTATTGTGTTATCCGCAAAACACCAAATTCCACTCACCATGCCACTCAACACAAAATATCTGATCTAGAGCAAAACCAACCAGTTAGTTTTGATTAAATATCTTGTAAACTGCATTTAACAAATGTTTTTCATGAGGAGATATCCTATTTCTTTTTTAAAATCAAATATTTATTACCAAGTTAGTAGAACATGCAAAGCAATAATTCATAAAATGAGATATCAAAAATATGATGAAAAATTAAAACAAAGATTTACAGAGGTAAAATCTTTTCTAGAAGCAGAAGAAAACAACATACTTGGCATGGAAAACAAAACCTATAACACTGGTTGAAAAGTAACATTATAACAAAGTTAATATTTCCTTTACAACAAATGTTGTAAAGGAAATATTAAAAATGTTGCGAATTGTGTTGAAACATATTCTCCCTACAAAATATGTACATGCATTGCATTTCTTACAAAATATTGCTAAATTTTCTCAAGAACTATTTACCTTGGTTGTGATTAATGTTAATTTAAATTTGTGGACTAGAGAAATTAAAATTGCATCAAATTAATGGGGTTGACCAAGTGAAAGTCCATGAACATAGTGTTTTATACATTTAAGTGGTGTAATCCAAAATAGGGGAACTATTTTTCTTATTTAAGTTGGAATTTTGTAGACGTTAATGGAGTTTGTTCATAGTATGGTATCCTTGGGAGACATCAGGGGTCACAAGCCTCAACTGCCGTCAAAAATGATGGAGGTACAATGGAAGAAAGGTGGAAGTACTCAATGGCAGATCTAAAAACAAAACAAAAGCCAACAGAATAAGCAACACATTATGCACAAGTATGCTGAAATAATGATCATGCAACTAAAGAAAAGTCTAATGTATCTGATGATTGCATGCTTTATTTGGTGGATGAATTTACCAGAATTTCTGGATGGTGATGCTGTTTAACAGAGATGCCTTCCATGTTAAGAGACCCATCCATCACGCCCATCTGAGTATCAGCACATCCCCATTGAACGTTGATGGATTGAGCTATCTGTTAAAAAAGGGAATAATTAATCTTAATAATGAGATGATAATCACAATAATAATCATCCAACTGAAAAAGGGTTGAATATACTTTCTTTCAAACTACTCTGGCACTGAAAAACTTTTGGGCGAAGAGAGAAAAAAACTATTGGAGGAGAGTAGAGAAGAAGCTGAGATGGATACAAATAAGCAGCACAGATTTTAACTTACAAGAACCAACACAACCTCCAGGATGCAGATCTTTGCTTCTAATGTCAGGGGAAGCAGGGTGAAGCCTGAAATCTTCTCAGGATAGTCTACCAGGAACACTTGACCAAGGGTGAATGGTGGGTATAGTATGCAATCGTAAAAACGTAAGGTGATGGCTTGGGGTTTTGGCACGTTCACTGATCATAATTGGCAATGTTTACTGGGGATGTTTGCAAGCAAGCAGTTCATCAAACTTTGAAAATTGC
Organism: Esox masquinongy; assembly: GCA_016801175.1. Classification (NCBI taxonomy): domain Eukaryota; kingdom Metazoa; phylum Chordata; class Actinopteri; order Esociformes; family Esocidae; genus Esox; species Esox masquinongy. The sequence goes on from JACXGI010002131.1 coordinate 55,997, forward strand.
AACAGTGTTTTCTTGCAGTGTTTAAGAAGTGTTTTCTTATTCTGTTCTCTGCAACTATATAATTTTTTCCAGATAACATATTTTACTTTCACAACAAACAAAAAACTCTGGTCAAACTTTTTACAGACATTCAGAAATATTGCGACATTTCTTTTTTCTTATCTTCTACACATGTCAGTTTAATATCTATGTTAGCATACAAGTCATCATCAAATAGATAAAAGAGATTATACTTAAGTTTAAAAAGAAAAATGCAATTGGAAAAATATATCTGTTCAAAGTACATATATTAGTTTCAGAAAGCATAAGTGTACACGTTGTGTTAACGCAAACTATATCATCAGATGTGGTCACTATATGAAGTAAAAAGAAAATCCCAAAATTTGCTCTTAAAATGTAAATTGGCATACTAATCAATAAAGACAAAATGTATTTATGTATGTATCTAATCATCTTGAGAAATGAAGGCTGAAGATATAAGGCATTGGTTTGGACAACTAATATATAAGGAACTGCATTCCAGTACTTCCAGCCATTTCCTAATGTGACCACACACGGAGCAGAATAAATAAATTATATGTTTTTCTAATTTCAAACTATTTCTCCTGTAATTATGCAACTGTGGTGTGGATCGGTATCATCATTGCGAAGGCTCCTTGTTCTGAGCTGCATGGCCTGATCATTGCTAGAGCTGTAAGAGCTTGGGCTAGCTCATCAATGTTGAGCCCAGTATGAGGTCCTGCATTGTATCTGCGGCCACCGTAATTGGAGGAGCTGGTGTAGGAGGAGGATGAGAAGTTCATGCTAAAACCGGAACCTGTGGCATCAAAACTGCCTCTTCTGGATCCTGTTCTTGATCCAGTCCTTGATCCAGACCGTGAGCCAGCAGCAGAACCGGAATTGCTGGCATTGTAGGGGCTGTACAGGCCTTTGGTTGACTGTGATGAGGCCTCCAGCAGTCGCAGGCCAGATCCTTCCTCAACCATGCTTCTATCCATGGCATCTTTGTAAGAGATTTTCAGTTTGGTTTTGGGACATGTCAGGTATTTGGAGTAAGCACTCACATCTCTTAGCTTCTGAGCAGTGCGAGCATCAATTGTGCCCTTTTTGATAGATTCATCCAGCGAGACTCTGCCCTCAACGTTGGGTTCAATTAGCCCACCAGTAAGGTATTGGACTTCCAAGAAACGTTGTCCAGCTTCATAATACAGCCAGCCTTTCTTAAGAGCTTGGGAAGCAGACATCCTTACTTTGGTTCTTGGATCATCAAATCCAATGAATGCTTTGTGTGCCAGATTGATACGGTCCACCATCACCTTGTCCACAAGCCCTTTCTCGGTTGCCTCAGCAACAGCAAATCGTTCCCCAGTTGTTGGGTCAATTATGCCCCCTGTGCAGGCCTGTGCCTCAAGTAGTCTTTGTCCTGTGATATTGTCCACAAGGTTCCTATGCATGGCCTCAGTTATTGACACCTTCTCCAAAGTGTCTGTGTCCAGGATTCCAGCAACAGGGCCAGACTCATCTGTGGGGTCATTCCATATTGTGGCAGGTGGTCTAATGGAGGGTATTGGGCTCATGGGATTGTAAGAGGATGAAGTGGAACTGATAGAGGATGACCGGGAGCGGAAACCGCTCATGTTTCCAGAGAGCATGTCAGCAAACTCAGTGATGGCCAGGTTTCCGGAGCGGTATGTATCAAGAGAAGTCTGATCGATGAGGCCTCGTCCAAGGGCATCATCAATGTCATACTGTCTTCCTGACCGTCGGTCAATGATAATGGACTTGACAACGCCATCAGAGCTTGTCTTTGTGATCTCTTCCCACTCACACTCCTGCTCAGCAAGCTCTAAGTATGTCTGATGGTCAATGAGCTTCTTTCTGTATGCCTCATAAACAGACATCTCTTTGCCGGACTCTGGGTCCACGATGACCACTCTGCGTTTGCGTACAGAGGATGTGGATGATGCTTTTGTCTCACGTTTCTTCTCCTTCAGGAGCAGGAGAACAAGGCCAGTTTGTGGGTCAGTAATGCACCTCTCCATTAGTCCAAGGTACGTCAGGTTCTCCTCAGTGTTGGGGTCAAAGAAACCCTTGGTATCGTCTGATGGATCTGTGAGAATCTCATTCATCTCCTCATCAAACAGGCCACGGTTGTAGGCCACCTCTACTGGCAAGCGATGACTCTCTTGTGGGTCAATGATTCCGCCAGTGGCAATCTGAGCCTCAAGGAGACGTATTCCATGGTCTTTCAAGATGAGCCCTTTTTTCATGGCCTGGAACAGGGAGATTGTCTTACCGGAATAGGGATCTCTGTAACCAGTCACTGCACGCTCAGCAGAGAGAAGCTTGTCTTTAAATTCTGGCCCCACAATGCCCATCTTGACAGCTTCACTGACAGTCAACTTGAGATTTTTTATTGGGTCAATGACATAGCCAGTAGCAGCCTGAGCCTCCAGCAGTTCAAAGGCAGTCCCTGGCCTAATCATGTTCTTTTTCATGGCTTGGTAGATTGACAGACGGTCATTAGTCCTCTCTACATAAACACCGGCAATACAGCTTGTGCCCTCAAGGTATTTTCGGAGTCTATTGCTAACCTCTTCCAATGAAATCAGACCTTCATTCAGTTCATTGACTGTATTTTGGTCAATGATCTCAGAGCGTAACATCTCCTCTATGGTGATCTCTTTTCTGAGACCCTTGAACATAATTCTCTTATCTCCCAGTGACAGCAACCGCATCCCACTGCTAGGGTCAATCTTGCATCTCTTGAGTAGCTGGGCATAAGACAGTTTCTCTTCAGTGACAGGGTCAACAAATCCCTTTACTTCATCAGCGAGCATTTCATATGTTTCCTTGTTGATAAATCCTCTCTGTGTGGCGATGTCTGCTGGAAGGTGGAAGTAGAATTCGGGATCCATAATGCCTCCTGTGGCAGTCTGAGCCTCCAACATTTTTAAAGCATACTCCTCTGGGACAAGGTCCTTTTTCATTGCTTGGAAGAGGGAGATGATTTTGCCAGTGTAAGGGTCTTTGTAACCTGTGACTGCTCTCTCAGCTGACAGAAGTTTGTCGTGAATCTCAGGGCCGACCACACCTTTCCTAACAGCCTCATCAACAGTGAGTGTCTGTTTCTTTACAGGATCAATGATGAATCCTGTTGCTGCTTGGGCTTCCAGGAGACTAAAGGCAATTTCAGGCTTTAACAAACCTCTCTTCATTGCTGAATAAATACTCATCCTCGAAGAGGAATCTGACATGACACCAGCAATACTGCCAGTGCCAAACAGATACTGCTTTACACTTTGCATTTCCATAATGTCACGGATGTTTCTCTTGTCTTGCTTCAGCAGATTGAATGTCTCCAGGTCAATGATGCGGGCATTGTAGAGTTCCTCAATAGTGACCCTGCGTCTGAATGTGTTGCATGACTTGACAGTTTCACCAGTGATGATCTCTCTCTGCTCCATAATTTCAATTATGATGATGATCATGCGTTCTTTGGTGATACTGCCAGAGCGATACTCATCCATCAGCTTCTTCCTTTCTTGATCAGGAAGTAGATTTGAGTTCATGATGTCCCAGAGAGTTGTTGACCCTCCAGCAAGGGCTTCAATAGAACTGGGGAGGTCAATGTTGGTTGAAGCCAGGTCTTTCTGCGTCTGTTCCTCTGTGTAGAGGTATGTCTTCTCCACCACAGTCGGTGCCTGAGGCTTAGAAATTGGTAGAAGGTTCATGCCAGAATCAGGATCTCTAGTGCACTTGTCTTTCAGCTGTTTATATGTTACTTTCTCGTCAGAGTTGGGGTCTGAATAGGCTTTGTTATCTTCAGATGGTTCAGAGAAGGCGTGTGCCATTTCTTTGCTGAAAAAGCTCTTCTGATAAGCAATTTCAATAGGAACGCGATGGCTGTTCACAGGATCAATAATTCCTCCTGAACTCAGTTGAGCCTCCAATAGTGGCATGGCATGCTCCTTAATGATCAGACCTTTTTCCATTGCTTGGAACAGAGAGATTGTTTGTCCTGTGAAGGGATCTTTGTAACCGGTGACAGCCTTTTCAGCAGAGAGCAGTTTCTCATGTAGCTCAGGACCAACAATGCCTGCTTTAACTGCATCATCTACTGAAAAGTACTGCTTTCTCACTGGATCTACAATGAATCCAGTGGCAGCTTGGGCCTCTAGAAGTGAAAGACCTGTGTTGTGTCTCAGAAGATTTTTTTTCATTGCTTGATAAATGCTGATTTTTTCTTTTGTTGGTTCAATGTAGACACCAGCTATACTGTCAGAGCCCTGGAGGTACTTGCTTACGTTTTCATTTTCGCTCACCTGTTTAGGTGACTTTTTGCCTTTTAGGAGCATATCAAATGTAGCGTTGTCAATGATTTTGGAATCAAGCAGTGACTTGGCAGGGACAGGGGCTCTGAGTCCTTTGAAGTTGTCTTGTTCCTGTTTCTTTTGCTCTTTCTCATCTACAATGGTGATCACAATCTTGATGATCTTTTCGATTGTCATCTTTCCAGACCTATACTGCCTCATCAAGTCAAATCTCTGTTCCTCTGTAAAGTATTCAGAGTTTATAATTTCCCAGATAGTCAGTTTCTTCCCTTTGAGTGGCCCAGATTGCAGCTCCACTGTTGCTTGGGTCATGGCCTCTTTGGTTTGGACGTCTGTGTATGAATTCTCGTTCTTTGCATTAATTGCTTGCTCAGACAAAGGTAAGAGCTGAAGGCCAGTTTTCTTGTCAGTGACACATCTTTTGTACAGTTGTGAGTATGTGACATTTTCATTTGTGTTGGGGTCAAAGAACCCTTTAACATCATCAGTTGGGTTACTTAGAATCTGGTTCATTTCATCATCGAAGTAGCCTCGTTTACAGGCAACATCATGTGGGATGTGATGGCTTTTCACTGGATCAATGATGCCTCCTGTTGCGAGCTGTGCGTCTAGGAGCCTAATGCCTTGATCTTTTGGAATGAGCTCTTTCTTCATTGCCTGGAACAAAGACACAGTCTTTCCTGTGTAGGGATCTTTGTAGCCTGTTACACCTCTCTCAGCTGACAGTAGTTTTTCATGTAGCTCAGGACCAATGACAGCTGCTTTCACAGCTTCATCAACTGTAAACTTTTGATTGTTTACAGGATCAACAACAAATCCTGTTCCTGCTTGTGCTTCCAGCAAATTTAAAGCAGGTCCTGCTCTCATCATATCCTTCTTCATGGCTTCATAGAAAGACATAGTCTCCTTAGTTGAGTCAATAACTACTCCAGCAATGCAGTTGGTACCTTTCAAGGCTTTGCGAACAGGCTCCATTTCAGACACCTCTTTGATTGTTGTATTGCCTTTGTGCAGCTTATTGTAGAGGTCTTTGTCAATAATCTTGGACTCGAGTAGTTCAGTAGCTGGAACAGGTGCCCTCAGACCATCAAAAGCAATTTCATTCTTCTTCTCCTTTTCTTCTACCATAGTGATTACAATTCTGATGATTTTTTCTACTGTGATCTTTCCTGTCTTGTATTGACGAATCAAATTCTTTCTCTGGTCCTCTGTAAAGTACTCTGAATTTATGATTTCCCAGATGGTTACAGTCTTTCCTTGGAATTTTCCAAATGGCACAGAGACAGTGGTTTTGTTGAACACATCCTTTGTCTCCTCCTCTGTGTAGGTAGCAGAGCTCAGAGCAGCCTTGTCAGTGATGGGAAGGAGCAGCAGTCCAGTCTCAGGATCTGTGCTGCATCTCTGCATGAGCTCATGGTATGTTACATCCTCCTGGGTGTTAGGATCAAAGAATCCCTTGGTATCTTCTGAAACCTCCTCCAAAATCTTGTTCATCTCAGTGTCAAAAAGCCCCTGTTTGTATGCAGTCTCAATAGGGACACGGTGGCTGTTTATTGGGTCAATGATTCCACCAGTTGCCATTTGAGCTTCAAGCTGCCTGAGGGCATGGTCTCGGTCAATCAAATCCTTCTTCATAGCTTCAAAGAGTGAGATCTTGTTACCAGTGTAAGGATCTTTATAACCGGTGACGGCTCTCTCAGCAGACAACATTTTATTGTGCAGTTCTGGCCCGATCAGGCCATCCTTCACAGCCTCACTGACAGAGAGTTTCTTGTTTTTAATTGGGTCTACAACATAGCCAGATGCTGCTTGTGCCTCCAGGAGGATGCAAGCCCAGCTAGGAGTAATCTTCTTCTCTTTCATAGCTTGATATATTGGCATTTTCTGATTAGACTGTGTTAAGACACCTGCAATACAGTTTGTGCCCTTCAGAATGGTTCTTAACTTATCAGTCTGGCTGAGGTCTTCCACAGTTGTTTTGCCTTTCGTCAGTTTATCAAATTCCTTTTTGGACAAAAGGCCAATGTCATAAAGTCTGCTTGCAGGTACTTTCTCACGGATGCCATCAAACGACAGTGTATCCTTCTTGCTGTCAACCTCATCCAGAACACTTTGGCCATTAATAACCTGCTTGGTTGTCCCCACCTCGGTTTTGTGGATCAGTTCATCCTCAGGTACATGGTCAGTCTGGATATCAATTTCTCTGGTGTGGAAGATAGGTTCTTTATGGGCGACCTCGAGTTGCTGCAGTTTTTCACGAAGTTTCTTGTTCTCCTCAGCAAGCAGCTTTTCTTGCTCAATTCTTTTCCTTTCAAGCTCCTGCATCTCTTTTTGCTTGTTGAGCATTTCCTTCTCAGCCTCTTTTTGTTTGTTGAGGGCAGCATCCATAGTAGCCTGAAGTTTATTTTTCTCCTCCTCCATTTGTTTCCTTTGGCGTTCCTGTTCTTCTTTTAGGGCCCTAGCCTTCTTGACCTCCTCCTCAAACTGATTCTCCAGCTTCTTCTTCTCTTCTTCAATTTGTTTCTCCTTCTTCAAAAGCTCCTCTTTCTCTGTGATGAAGGTCTGCTGGAGTACCGTCTTCTCATGTTGGATTTGTTTTTGCTGTGCATTGGCCATCTAATGGAGCACAAAAAACAATTAGAACAGTAGTAGTAAACTATGTTTGCATTTAATATAATAAATTTAAATCAATTTATCCACATATTGTGCACTGTAATAAAATAATAACATAACATGTTAGTACAATGCACAATATGAGAATCACTTCCAAACTGAAAAAAATATATAAATTATTCCACATTATTGTTGGATACTTGCACATGAATTCCTGATATATACAGGATACATAAACTTAACGCAAAAGGCCACAAAAGCCACTACATTTAGAAAGGAATGAACACCAACATTTATGATGGATTTCATCCCGCTTATAAAACAGTTGCCAACAAACATAATCAAAAGCAAATATATTCTAGCAGATGCGCTTTAGTTTATATATACATGTTTACATGGGAATTTATTCTTTTGCATGTTTTGGTTGCGACAGATGCACCCTGTTGTTCATTCAATAACGTCTGAAGTTCTATATAAACATACAAACCTGTTTCCAAAAAAGTTGGGATGCTGTGTAAAATATAATAAAAACAGAAAGCAATAATGTACAAATCATTTAATGCCTACATTCAATAGAAAAGAGTACAAAGACAACATATCAAACACTGAAACTGAGACATTTTATTGTTTCTTGAAATATATATGCCCTCTTTGAATTTGATGCCAGCAACAAAGAGTGGAAAAGTTGTGTAATGCTAAAAAATTAAACCGGTTGGAATATCACACAACTAATTAGAACAATTGGCAATAGGTCCGTAACATGATTGGGTATTAAAAGATCATTCCAGAGAGGACGGGTCTGTCAGAATTGAGGATTGGGAGGGCTTCACCACTCTGTGAAAGACTGCAATTTAAGACTAAAATTTCTCAACGTAAAATTGTTTGGGGATATCACTATTTGCGGTACATAATACCATTAAAAGATTCAGAGAATGTCTGTAAATCTCTGTATTCAAGGGACAAGGCTGAAAAACAATATTGGATGGCTGTGATCTTTAGGCCCTCAGGTAGCACTGCAATAAAAACAAACACGATTCTGTAGTGGACATCACTGCATGGGCTCAGGAACACTTCCGAAAACCATTGTCTGCGAACACAGTATGTCGCTGCATCCACAAATGCAAGTTAAAACTCTACCATGCAAAGAAGAAACTCTATCATGCAACCGCCGCCACCTTCTCTGAGCCCAAGCTCATTTAAGATAGACTGAGGCAAAGAGGAAAACTGTCCTGTGGTCTGATTAATGAAAATTTGAAATTATTTCAAATTTTGGACGCCACATCCTCCGAAGTAAAGAGGAGGGGGATCATCCGGCTTGTTTTCAGCGCACAGTTCAAAAGCCAGCATCTGTGATGGTATGGGGGTGCATTAGTGCACATGGCATGGGTGACTTGCACATCTGTGAAGGCACCATTAATGCTGAACAATATACACAAATTTTGGTGCAACATATGCTGCCTTCCAGATGACGTCTTTTTCAGGGAAGGCCTTGCTTATTTCAGCAAGACAATGCCAAACCACATTCTGCATGTATTACAACAGCATAGCTCTGTAGTAAGAGTCTGGGTGCTAAACTGGCCTGCCTACAGTCCAGACCTGTCACCCACTGAAAACATCTGGCGCATTATGAAATGAAAAATACGACAAAGGAGACCCCGAGCTTTTGAGCTGCTGAAATCCTATATCAAGCAAGAATGAGAATACATTTCACTTTCAAAACTACAGCAATTGGTCTCCTCAGTTCGCAAACGCTTACAGAGTATTGTTAAAAGAAGAGGTGATGCAACACAGTGGTAAACATGGCCCTACCCCAACTTTTTTGAAACGTGTGGCTGGCATCAAATTCAAAATGGCCAAGCATTTTCCCAAAAAACTATAACATTTCTCAGTTTCAACATTTGATATGTTGTTTTTATACTATTTTCAATTAAATATAAGGATAAATGATTTGCACATTATTGCATTCTGTTTTTATTTGCATTTTACGCAGCATCCCAACTCTTTTGGAAACAGGGTTGTAAAACCAATGGGTTGAACAACTGAGTTGTGTCTGTAGCAACCAAAACACAAGAAAGCATAATCACTGCTAAAACATGTAAAAATAAACGAACGCATATCATTTCTACTAGTAAATGGTTGCTATTGTTGATTGTTCCGTTTAAGCCTATAAATCGATCCTGCAGGCAGGTAACATTCTTCTCATCAGTTCCATACATTCCACATATGACACAATTTGACCGACTTTTAGGCTTAAAAAAACCACAAGCAACCACTTGTGTAAGTAGAAAATGTGTGTTTTTGTTCATATTTACATGTTTTATTAGTGATCATGATTTTATTAGTGATTATGTCATGTTTTGGTGGCTACCAACTCCCAGTTGTTCAATTAGTTCTACTTTGCATTTATACAGAACTTTAGAACTAATTGAACAAACATCTGGATCACTTCTGTTGCAACCAAAACAAAACAAAGCATAAATATATCAGTAAAACCTGTAAATATAAATGAAAACCTGATTTCAACCAGCAAATGTTTGCCTATATTGTTGTGTTTACTGTAGTATGAGCAGGATAAACACATCTGTTCTGTACATGAACTTGGAAAAATTAACTCTGTGAAGGAACTTATTATTTCCAAGGTCATGTACAAAGAGTTGGTGTATATCTCTAGTTAGTTATTGCTAACTAATCTACATTCATGGATCTATACCTTTTTTCAACAGGACAACAGAAACTATTTGGAAGTGATATTATTGCAGAAAGCATAACAAACTGTAATAGAAATCTACAGTAAATCAAATATAATTATGTAAGTTCATTTTGAGTAAGAGGATCAGATAAAGAAATTGAAGATGATTAGTTTTAAGATAGATCGTTAACAATGATTTAACCTGTCCTACTATGCCATCTCTAACACAATACCTCTTTAGATTTATTCTGCAGATCTTCTGCTTCCTTTTTCAGTTTGGCCTTCTCCATTTCAAGGTCAGCGATGGCTTTGCGTAGCTCATCAGACTCTTTACTGTTGCTCAGCCTCTGGACTTCCACAACAGTTAATTTCTCTTTGGTTGCTAACTCTGTTTGGTGAAGACGGGCACTAATCTCATCTGCTTGCATCTTGAATATCTTGGCCTCATTCTCTGCTTTGGACTGAGCATCACTAAGTTCAGAAACCTTGACTTTCAGTTTTTCAGCTTCAGCTGTAATCTCCAGCTGTCTCCTGCGTTCAGCTTGCAAGGACTTCTGGAAGCCCTCAGTCTCTTCCTCAAGACGCTGTTGCATCAGTTGTTTATCCTCAAGCAACTTCTGGGCCTGCTCTTGAGCCAGGTCTTTCTGTCTTTGAAGCATTTCTGCTTCTGCTTTAAGTTTAGATGCCTCCTGTATAGCAAGCATCTTCTCCTTTAGCATCTTCTCAGCAAGTGCCCTCTGTTGTGCAAGGTCAGATTCAGCAATCTTTCTCATGCGTGCAGCCTCCTGGGCTTCCACACTGAGTCTGGCAGCCTCCTCTGCAAGCTTCTTCATGTTCTCAGCTTCCTCAACCAGGAATTTCTGTGTGTTATCTTTGTTCTTTTCGATAAGACGCTGGTTTTCCTGCTCAATTCTGAGTTTCAGTTTGACAAGCTCCTCCATCTGAATCTTGACTTTAAATAGTTCCTCCTCCACCTGGGCCTTCTGCTTGATAGCATCTCCGACTTCGTCCTTTAGACGCTGCAGCTCGTCGTCCAAGACCGACTTTTGCTTGTCAGTTTCTTCCAGCTGAAGTCTGACTTTTGTGAGCTCTTTCTCTACTTGAGCCTTTTGCATCACTGTTTGCTCTGCAAGCATTTTATGCTTTGCCATCTCAGCGTCTGCATGTTGTTTCTGTTTTATTGCAGCTGCTTCTGCCTGTGCCCGCTTGGCAGCTTCAAACTCTGCCTCCTTTCTCAATTTCACTGCTTCCTCTTGAGCTTTGGCTTGGTTGCTTGCTTCCAGTTCTGCTGCCTGTTTTTGGCGTTCTGCATCCTCTGCTTGTTGGCGAAGAACAGCAGCCTCCTTCTCTGCCTTTTCCCTGGCAAGCTCTGCCTCTTTTGCAAGCAACTTCGCCTTCTCATACTCTTCTTTGAGCTTTTTCTGCATGATGTTGTCCTCCTTCTGTTGGACAAGGACGCTTTGAACTTGCTGTTCAGCCGCACTGCATTTTTGTGCTGCTTGTTTTGCTACAAGGATCTGTCTTTCCGCTTCCTTGTCAGCATCCTCTTTCTGCTTTCTGGCTTCTTCTGCTTTCTTTTTGAGCCGCTCCACTTCATCCTGAGCATTTTTGCACTGTCTGCCTGCTTCTTCCTCTGCAGCTGCTATCTTTTTAACCTTTTCTTCTGCTTCACGCCGGCGTTTCTCCTCTTCCAAGGCAAGTTGCCTGTGTTTCTCTGCCTCTTTTTCGGCTTGGAGTTTACTCTGCTGTGTTTCCTCAGCAATGTTTTTCAGTTTATTTAACTCCAGCTCCAAATCAAGCTTGCCAGATGAGGCTTTCTCAAAGTTAAGTTTGAGAATGCGAATTTCCTCCTCAACTACTCGTCTTTGCTTGAGAGTTTCATCTACAAGTGTCTTTTGTCTTTCTAATTCATTCTCAGATGACTTCTTAAGCTGATTGATCTTTTCTTCAATATCTTGCTTGTGCTGGCTGGCTTGGTCCTCCAAAGCTTTCCTCTGGTAAGCTTCATCCTCAGCTTTTCTTCTGAGTCGCTCATTCTCAGCCTCTTTTTCTTTTAGTGCAATTTCTGCTTCAGTTTTCATGCGAGTTGCCTCATTAATAGCAGCAAGCTTCTCTTTGAGAATCCGTTCAGCTTCTGCTCTTTGACGAGCTGCCTCCTCCTCAGCAACTTGCCTCTGTCGCTTGGCTTCCTCAGCGATGGCTCTAAGTTTGCCTGCTTCCTCAGCAAGGTCCCTCATTTTTGCAGCTTCAGCTTCGAGGAGCTGCTTGCTCTTCTCAGTGTTGGACATGCTCTCTTTTTCTGCTTTCGACTTTAGCTCCATTAGTACATTCATTTCACTCCTCACTTTAGCAAGCTCATCTTCAAGCTGTTTCCTTTGCTGCTCAGCGGCACTGACTTCATTCTTCAGTCGGTACAGCTCGTCATCAAGCAGGGATCTCTGTTGCTCAGCATGGTCAAAGTCTGCCTTTAGCCGGATTAACTCCTGTTCTGCAGAGAGTTTCTGCTGAGCCGTTCCCTCAGCTAACTTCCTCTGTCTTTCCAGCTCTTGCTCAGCCATCTCCTTCTGTTTCAAGGCAGACTCCTCAGCTTTGGCCCTCTTCTTTGCCTCACGTTCAGCTTCATCTTTAAGCTTCTCTGCATCCTCTTGGGCACGACTCTTTTTGTGAGCTTCTTCCTCAGCTTGGAGTCTCAGACGGAGGGCCTCGTTGGCCTTCTGCCTCCATTTCTCTAACTCCTTCTCCGCCTCCTCCCTGGCCATATCAGCCTCCTCTTGTTGCTTCTTGAGACGGGCTGCCTCCTCCTGTAGTTGGATGACAGTTCCATGCTCTATTTTGAGTGATTCCTCAAGCTTGGATGTCTTTTCAACATAGGACATGCGCTTGCTCTTGAGCTCAGCGGCAGCACTCTTCTGTGCCACCTCATGGGCAACCTTGATCTGCTTCTCCTTCTCTATTTCAGCTTGCTTCATTTGCCTCTCTGCCTCCTCCGCCTGCATCTTCAGCTTCTCAAGGTCTTCCAGAGCCTTCTGCTTCTGCTTGGCAGCCTCCTTTTCAGCTTCAGACTTGAGCTTGAGCTCTTCCTCTGCCTTGCGTTTTTTCTGGGTCTCCTCATTGACCTGTCTGCGGAGCTTTTCAGCCTCCTCCTGTGCAAGTTTTCTTAGCCTTTCAGCTTCTGACGCTTTTTCCCGAAGTTGCTTCAGCTCATCCTCTGCTGTAGATTTTTGTTTGAGTGTGGTCTCCAGCTGCATCCTGATGATACGGATTTCCTCCTCAATCTTAACTCTGCTCTGATTGGCTTCTTCTACTTGTTGGCTTTTGGATTTGATTTGCTGCTCTGAAAGGTTTTTGAGCTCATGCAGTTCCAGCTGGATATTGTGCTTTTGCTTTTCTGCATCAACAGCGACAACTTGTCTCTTGCTGACTTCCTCCTGCATCATGAGCTTCAATTCTTGAGCCTCTTTCTCCGCCTTAGCAATTGCCTTCGCATGACCTTCCGCTAGCTGCTTCTGTTTGTCTAACTCAGCCTGCATTTCAGCCATTTTTTTCCTTTCTTCCGCTTTCATTTTCTCAGTAGCTTTCTGTATTAGTGGAAGTAAATGGCAAAGGAAATATAAAAATTAAGCATGACAGGTTAAATGTTATTAGTTAGCTCAAAGATACATGTTCAGATTCATTAAATTCATTAATGAAGATGATGTTAAAGCAAGTTCTCTTTCACAAGACAATTCAAGTAGAAACATGCAAAATGGCAATGTAACAATTAATGTATGGCGACAAGACATCACTTCACAACACAACAAAGTGAGAAACTTGTGGCATGCAACTGTAACTTTTCATTTTTTGGTGTCCTTAGAGTGGTGGTCTTTTTTGTGATAAACTATTTCACAAAAGATGTGACAACTATTTTGGTTAAATAGTTAGCAAATGTTTTATTTCAAAAAATTTATGTGCGGTTTAAAAATGTCCAAACCAAATCTATTCACACTTAAACAACTTGCACCTTTTGGCATAATAATGCAAGGGGTTCTTTAGATCACTAATGTCTGGGAAATTAGCAGACTACATATGCAAAAGGGAGAAGCAGATAGTGCAAGAGTTTATCTGGAAATGTTATACAAAAATGAAATGTACAGGTTAATCCGAAAAGAGCTAGAAATGGCAATATTGTAGAATTAGAGAGTTTCACAGTTGTAAAGTGTTTGGAGAGATGAAAAAGCATGAAGACACAAGCCATGGAAGTGAAATTAAGATTAATAGGAAATTGTTGACAATTTAGCCAAGGGATTACAGTCTGAGATAAGGGAAGGTAAGGATAATGACAATGATAGAATGGGAGAATAGTAAAGAGAGCGTAGTACATAATTTACCTCTTTAACGCCCAAACAACATAAGAATTCATCATGACAAAGCGCTGGCAAGCAGTTAAGAGAAGCAAAGAAACAAAATATTAGGGTTAGAAAAGAACGGGAGACGTAAGAAATTTGTGTTAATCTGAAAAAGGAAAGTTGAAGTACATGGCCACATGATCAGCCTGAAGCATACAGTGGCAGAGCATAGTTTGAGATCTAAAAAACAGTGGTCAATGAGAAAAAAGACAAAGTGAAAGAAAGAACCGTGTCTTAAACAATTATCTAACTAAATGAACGAAAATGATAAATAAAATAATATTTAAATAATGTAAAACTATGATGGTTGTTCCATCTCATGGAAATATCCGCTCTGAGGCTTGAATGTTTTGAGGAGGCTCTGTTGTTTTTTCTTCAGATTGAAAATCTAATTTTGGCCACTGCTGCTTATCAACACAGGATCTAATTGTCATTTACATTCATAAGGATCTACCTGGTCCTGTATATAATTAGGCACTGTTAAATAAATGACACTCCAGCCAAATACCAAAGTAGTGAAGTAGGTACCCGCTTCCCATCAAAGAACTACGACACTTGATTTTGGGCAGAACTGTACGCCAAACTGTACGACAAACAGTACGCCAAACAGCTCAGCTTGGTCATCAGTCTAAAAGACAGGATTTCCTGTCTGCGGGGAACCCTCACTCCCTGAAGCTACAGTACGGCATGCCGATGACAATGTTCCAAACCACAGTTTATCTAAATATGAATGTCAAGTCAACCATACATTAATATTTTTCTATGCATGCAAGTGAGGCAGCGGTCGTGCGTTGGTTTTTCAGTGGTTGTCAATGGGTTAGAGTTACAGATCCCCAGTGGGTTGTCACGCACCTCCTCGTCCTCCAGGCGGCGCTGTGTGTCGGTGATGAACTTGATGTACTGGCTGGTCAGAGTCATTAGCTCGCTGTAGCGTGTTCTTAGCGTCACATACTAATGGAGAATAAATAAATGATTCAGTTTGTTTCAGCTCAGGATAACCTGTGAACATGTCCCCTCACATTTTAAATGGTTGTCATACAATAACAATGTGATTTTCAGATGACAGAAGTGACCAGACCTCTTGAATGATGTTATCTGAAGCAGAATCCATTTTGGTTTTCTTCAAGGGTGAGAGAGGCTCCACTTGTGCTTTGTAGGCTACTAACTGGAGCTCATAATCCTAACAAATAGAAATAGCATGTTTTAACACTGTATGCCTCCATATTAAATGAAAACATTGAAATAAAGCTGTATATACATGCAGTAATTGTTTCCGTGATTGCAAACTTAGGTACATTGCGCCTTTTTTTTACCTTGATAGTGTCAATGTACGCCTTGGCATATTTCTGACACTCATCCACTTTCTCTTTATTTTGCTCAATCTCCTCCAGCAGTTTCTGTATTCGGTGAAGCAATTAGTCAGAATTACTCACAGTGAGAGGACTAAATATCAAGGTCAAACAAAACAGTAGAGCAAAAAAAGAGATGTACAAGTGTGTACTCTTAAGGTAAACATGTCAAAACCTGAATATTATGTTTAACAAATAAACCTTTTAAAATGCCGCAGCACAGTACCTTCTCCTGGGCCAGCTGCTCCTTCAGAGTCTTGCTGTCGCTGATGGGCACTGCCTGGATCTTCTCCTGCCTCTGCTTGGCGTTGCCGATCCACTGGATGAGCCAGTCGTAGCTCTCCCGGTAGTAGCCCAGCTGGCGACCGAGTTGCTCCAGCTCCCGCAGGCGGAGCTCCATCTGGGAGAACACAGCTAGCCAGCGGTCCTGGAGACTGGACAACAGGTGGCGGTAGTGGTCCAGCTCAGCGTCGCGCTCGCTGTGCACACGAGACATCTTCTCGCTGACGACGGCAGCCTTTCGGAGCTTGTCCTCCAGCGCGTCGAATGACGGCTTCTCGCTCTCGGCTTCTCCGCGCATTTTCTACACACGGAGAGACGGGACGGAAGAGCTATGTTTAGGCCCACGCGTCAAGAAACAATGAAAGGTGCCTACACACATGCTCCTATCTTTCATTATGGATAAAAGTTGACCCCCTCATTTCCCACCAAGGTTTGAAAAAAAGCTGTCAGCTTCTGGAATCTTTTGGGGGGAGCCAGCAAAACCCGTGCTGCCCCCGCACAGCCATCAATTGGGACCTTGTCAAGGGAGATACTTAAGTGCTCCCAAATAGCACCCATTGCTCCCAAACCACCACCAGGAGGCCACCCCAGAGACAAGCCACCTCCCCATGAAAGGGGTTTTATCCTTTAGTTTTGACAACTCTGTCACCTCCTCCCATTGCACTTTTTGTTAATAAAATGCCCTCCAGGGCCCTAAATCCTTGTCCGGTCTGTGTCCTACTCAGTTACAGGACACAAAAAAGGTAAAAATACATTAGCGCTGGCAGTCGATTAACCTGCACTAAATCCAATACATTGCTTATATGAGCGCATGTGTTTTTAATGTAATAAACATCACAATTGAACTACTGTGTAGCGTTCATGTGAAAGCCTCTCCAGGACCCAGGCCTGGAAAAAGCTGAGAAAAGCTATGTCATACAACAGGAGGTAGGCGTTGAGAGAACCAAGAACAGGAGCCTGTTTGTTCAGAGGAAACATTAAACTAGAGTAAAGGTAGAGGCTGTGCCCAGTTCTGATCGTTCACCTTGAGCTGTGTGCGGTACGTCTCCACCTCCTTGACGTCATTGGGCACGGTCTGAACCTCGCGCAGACGGTCCTCGTACTTCTTCAGCACATCCTCGACCCCCTGCGTGTTGCGGATAACCAACTCCACAGTCTTTAGCCTGGGGCATTAGAGAGGACAAGTCAGGGAAGGTAAGGCAGGGAGTGAAGTGACGTAGGAGTGTTAAGAAACATAACCTACAATGACTTCAGCTTCCTATCTTGCTTTTAATAGAATGTCATATTTTTCCCTCTCATTTTTGTTACTATTGTCATGGGCAGTAAGAACCCACCCAAATGGCTCCCAGTTAGAGAACAGAAACAGACGGAAATGTACTCACTTCTCCAGATAGACGGAGGAAAGGATGTAGACATTGTCCATCTTTTTCAGAGTGAAGTCCAGTTCAGAGCGCAGGACAGGGGCAGTACTGGACTGCTGGGATGCCGTGCTCAGCACCTCCTCGGTCTTCACAGCCACCTGGTCCACGTTCTTCTTGATACCCTCGAGTTCCACTTGGACTTTCTGAAAAAGGAGAACACCTAGCGTAAAGATAAAGAACAGATAGCCAAACCAAGTGGGGGGGAACACCTCTTATCAGCTACGACAACTCTCATAATGCTGAACGAGTCCCCTATCCGAAGCGCCGTGCCCCTGAGCCTGACCTGCGTGTGGCTTCTCTGGGTGAGGAGCTGCCACGGGGCATGGTGGAGGAGCAGAGAGAGGAGCCCCACTAGACCCAAAGCCAGTAGAGTCCAGAAGAGCTGGAGCAGTAGGCTGGCCAGTGGTCCCCCCAACCCAGCGTCTCCTTCAGTATCCATCGAGTATTGAGCTCATAGACTCACTGGACAAAATGAGCCCTCTTTAGAGAGTACTCTCTCTCCCCACTCATTAATGCTGGTGTTCCCTCTCTCTCTCGCTCTCCCTCGTCTATCCTCTTTCCCCTCCCCATCATGCAATTCCATTCCCTCCCTCTTTATCATGATTTGTCTCCTCCCCTCTTTCTCTGCTGTCTCATAATCTTCCTGGGTTCCACTGAGTCATCGTTCCTCTCTTTCCTTCTGTACTTGGCTCCCGTACAAGCTGTCTCTCTTCTTTCTCAAGCCTAGTTCTTTCTCACATTTCTCTCCCTCTACGCAGAAAAAAACTATACACTGGTGCAATCTGCTGTAATTAAGCCTCCCTTCTCTCTCTGCCTCTCTCTTTCTATTATTCTCTCTCTCACTCTCTGTGTAAAACTTTGTCCTGTTTCTGGTGCCATTCTGTAACTTGGTATCACATTTTTTGTGAACCCTATCCCTAATAGTTAAACACTAGCTTGGTGATTTAGTGATTAAAGGGATGGTTTACACAAATTACAGGGGATGGCAGATAGCCTAGTCAGTGTTGGTCCAGTAACCAAAAGTAAATTGGTTAAAATTCCAAAGTCAAAAAGCTGAAACATTTGGTTTGAGCTTATAAGTTGTTCTGGGTGAGAGTGTCTGCTTTAATTGACAAAATGAATTATTTGTGTATTTACCCTGTAAGCAGTCTATGGACAAGATACGAAAGCAATCTAAGCATTGGTTTACTTTCCCTGTGTCCAAAAGCATCTGTGACAAAAATCCCATTAAAGTTCTGCTACGAATATAGCATAATTTCTAATAATGTCCAAATCATCTAAATGTTAATGTAAATGGAATTTGTACCACAAATCAAAACGTTAGCAATGTGCAAAGGCAAATAAAAGTGTGGATCACTGTCATACCTTGTCCATAGATTTCTTACATGGTACGGAAAACAATGTGTCATTTTTTAAATTGGACAAACATGTCAGCCCAATTAACAAACGTTCTGTTCTGCCATGGAAGCTGGCAAATATGCCTCTCCCAACAGTTACCTTGAACTTCATAAGTTATACTGATTCAGTATGCATTTTTATACTTATTTAACCTTTAATCATGTCAGATCTAAATACTGAATGTCTTTCACAACGGAGATCAGTCCAAAATATAGGTTACACATTTTTTCTCATTACTTTACCTTCTGTTCAGAGGTCTTCTGGGCACAATCTTTGAGGGCATCCTTCTCCACGGGTTTGCGAATGTGGGCCAGTGTACGAGCCTCGCAGTCCTCTATTCTCAGACGCAGGTCCTTGATGTGAGTGATGTAGGTCACGCACGTGGACTCGTCCTGCTCACCTGTGTGTGGTGGGGATTGTGGACACTGGTTAAGAGAGGCCAGATTACAGTGACATCTCTCCTCAGTAATGTTGAGGGCTTTATGAGGCTGGTGGCCGAAAGACTGTTGACTATTGTAGTCCAAAACATTTGTATGTTTTTTGACTGTAGTATGGTGAAAACATTCCCTTCTATTCTCTGCGTCCATTCTTTACACTTCTGATTACTCACTAGTTTGAATGGAAATCAAATTGTTTGTACTTAATGTGAACCCTGCATTCTGAAGGAAGTCTATGGGAAAACAGAAACTCTAATCTGTGTAAGAATCCAGCCATTACGCTTAGTGGTTACTTTTGATAAGATTGTACCCGAAGAGTCAAGGGAGAGAGTTCAATGTTTATTGAAATTATCGCAGTAAATGTTGTCTCTTGGTTGTTCTAATCAATCTCACAAATATAATTGACAACACTGAAATTTATTTAGGAGGTGTGGCTACCCAGAATCCCACAACACTGTAGCTGAAGCCCATTGGCTAATTACCGTTATGAGCTTTGACAGAACATGACTTCCTGTGAACATGATTTCCTGAGAAGGTATAAAAACCAATGTTCCGTATTTATCTAAACATATTTAACTTATAACAAAGCATACATTCACACAATATTCTCACACCTGCAATTCTGTTTTTTTAAATCTCTAACATGCATGCAGACAAACATGTTTCATTACAAACAATACTTTTCCTGTATTGGAAATGCATCTCAACATTTCTAGCAGGACACAGTAAACCACTAGCTCTTGTCTTTCCAAAGCACTATGGACCTGTTTCACAGACACAGATTAAGACTACTGTAGTCCTGGACTAAAAAATCCATGACTAGGCTTAATCAATGTCAGTGAAACCGGCCCTATATTATATTACATTTTTAAAAAGCCAAATTGGGGAAAAAGCTAATGTACCAGATGAGAAAAATCATGCATTCACTCCACAGTTCTAAGTGCTAGCGAAAAGCATTGCTAATGCGTTGAACACTGAAGCTGTTGAGGGTGGAAGAATGAAAAGAACAAAGTGTTCATTTTGGAACACCCCAACCATCCATCCTTCATAGCATGGCCGTTCACTATTGCTTAGGTCAAGTATTGCTTACAACGGCATACTCACCTCTAGTTTTAACCATATGTCCTGAAAGGTGAATTTAACAATTACCCGATGCTAATAACTGGTGTTCAGTAACAAGCATTTTACCCGACCTACAAATATCACAAAAAATATTTATTGGTGGTACCATGAAGTTGCATTATGGTAAAGTGCTTTCCAAAAGCCATTTTTGAGGCCAGCCATATTGTGGTCTAATATATTGGTTATTTAGGGACAACTGACCTTTCTCCACAGATCGCAGCAGGTTATCATAGTATTGGGTGGTCTTGGTGTAGTCGCCTTCGATCTGCATGCGGTCGCCTGGACCGAAGAGTTGGGAGTCCTGACTGTCACGCATGAAGTCCTGGTAGTGAAGCTCCAGGTTCCTCATCACCAGCCTGTACTCCTCCACTTTCATGGTCCTGAACTATGAGTGGAAAGGGAAGAAACAGAGAGAAAGAGAGATAGACAGAGATATAGAGAGAAAAATAGAAAGAGAGGACATAGAAGATAAAAAGGTGGAATAAAGGTAGAGGTAAGTAAATAGTAGTGTTCATCTTTCAATACGTTCCTCTTTTGAACAGAATTACCACTACATTTGCCACCACTATTTTGTCTGCATGTATTCGATTTACTTCCTAATCAGTTTAAGGCAGGTCCATTTATAAAATCAGATGCGTAGACACTGCTGAAGTTGTGGAAAATGTGCATGCCCCTCCCCTAATAATTCCATTTAGAAATTTGGAAACCTCTCTAACCCAATGAAACACTTTTCTGTGGTTACTATAAATAACACAGCTTGAGACTCATCTGGACCTTAAGCAGGCCTATTTAACTGGCTTTGGAGGGCTGAACCCCTTCTAGTTTTCATCCTTTCCTTCTAATCATAGACTAATTGAGACGTAGGACTACTGGTGAGAAAGGAAAACATCCTTACTTAACTGTTTAAACAGTCTAAGCCTCAAACGGTTAACACTGAAAACGTGCTGTCAAACTATTCTTACTTTATATATGACATTTCTACCCTTTATCAGGAACCACTTTTTTGAGAAATAAAGCTGAATCATATTCACCATGGTGATGTTCCAAGTGCGTATCTGCGTGATGTCTCTCATCAGGTACTGCCAGGATAGAAGGCTTTTCATGTTCATGTGTAGAGTCTGCCACATTAACAGCATTGACTGGTGACCGGAGTCCAAACTGAGGAGAGAGAAAGAGAGAGAAGAGCAAAAGGGTGTTTGTGTAAAACATTAGATGGATTTTAAATAAGTCGCTTGGTTTCATCAAAGTTTTCATCAGGTCACAAACGCCTTCTTCCAAACGTGATCCATAGTTCGAGGAATCTGTGAGTTGGTGTCACATCTCACCTGGACACACTCTCCATAGCGTCCTTGTTGACGGGGGGAACCAGGAAGCAGACTGAAGGAACCACCGCCTCGTAGCCTGACCGGTTTAGCACCTTCCATTTGTTGGGCTGAGGAGAATTGTCGAGGAGGGCACACTCCTCCCCCTTATGGACGGTGATCTGCACAGACAGAGAGAGTATTAGATGGTGCAGATAGAGTCACTAGACGGATGGATGAAATAATTGATGGATAGAGGAAGACGTGGATGGATTGAGTGATGGATGGATTAAGTGATGGATGGATTAAGTGATGGATAGGATGGATAAGGTGATTAATAGATGGATTAGGTGATGGATGGATTAAGTGATGGATGGATTAAGTGATGGATAGGATGGATAAGGTGATTAATAGATGGATTAGGTGATGGATGGATTAAGTGATGGATGGATTAAGTGATGGATAGGATGGATAAAGTGATTAATAGATGGATTAGGTGATGGATGGATTAAGTGATGGATGGATTAAGTGATGGATAGGATGGATAAAGTGATTAATAGATGGATTAGGTGATGGATGGATTAAGTGATGGATGGATTAAGTGATGGATAGGATGGA